>JBBPLU010000042.1:0-99678 GCA_038089935.1 Boletellus emodensis
GGTTGTGGTTTCACCACTACCGCGGGAGTCGGGGGCCATCAGGAGGACAGAAACGATCTTCCAGCATGCGAGCGCTAACACAAGGAACCTTGTCGATGAACCTAAAGGAGCGCAGGGCTGAGAAACAATAGTAAAGGGCAAAGTATAGATTGGCTTACATAGTACGACGCAGGACGAGATTGAGGTGAACGGTCATCGAGGGCGGACGAAGAACTGTATAAGTCTTAGATAATTTATTCCCATTCCCAATCCGCTATCTACCGGTTGCCAACTACCGCGGGAAATCGGTAACCATTCCCACGATTCGCGCACGTGCAGACAAAACCCTCCCCCACTACCGTGGGAGTCGGGGATCATTGAGAGATTTACCGCACAGCTGCTGTCGTTCTAGTGAGCCCGATAGTAATTTTTGGTCGCTTGCACGTAGACCACCTCCCAGCTCCCCCACTAGACTAGTCCCTTGAACGCCACGATCTTCGCAACCTCAGGCTAGGATTTAGCCGTGCCGTGACGGCTTATCTTATCTGGGTAGACAAGGGGTTGGTGTCCTGCTCAGGCATGCTTGAGTAGATGGAGCAGATTTTCTTACTTATAGCCCGAGTGATGGGTAATTTAAAAGGCGCGTAGTATACAACGTTGAATGCATCTTTTCACGTTACCGAAATCGTGGAACCTTCCGAATATCATCATGCATATCCCAGGAAGTTTACACAAGCCTTGACCGTAACCCTCCTTATTGCTCCTGCTTTTGGTTCTGTGCGGCTGGTTTACCAAATGTGAAAGTACTTGACGAATTCGAACCCCCAGTTCCAGTAAATCCAAAGGCACTGGGTGTCGGCTTGCCAAATATCGATTGACTCGAATCACCACTTGCCAAGGGGGCAGAGGGCTTCCCAAACACTGAATTGGCCGCACCTGATGATGCTCCGAAGATGAAGGTGGTTGTGGGCTTTGGCTGCGTGCCAGTGGAAGTATTGGTGGTCGCCTCGTCCTTCCCGAATGCGAACGTCAACGGAGAGGAAGATGGACCAACTGTACTGGCTCCCGGGGCGGAAGTAGGTTTGGGAACGTCTATAGCATTAAAGGGCTTTGTATTTTCCATGGCAGGGTCGGATGCAGGTCTGTTTTCGGTAACTCCACCAAATGCAAATGTCGACTTTGATCCTTCCACAGCTCCACTGAACGTAAGCATTGGTTTTGAACTTTCAGCCGAACCGCGGAAGACAGGAGGCTTCGAGCCTCCAGTGATACCACCAAATGTAGATGTGGCGTTAGAGCCGTCAACAGATGCATTAAATCCAAATACTGGCTTATTTTCCGCGGAGCTGCCACTAAAGTTGGGGACAAGGCGGGAGCCTCCTGCACCACCTCCAAACAAAGATGTGGGCTTAATTCCCTCGGCGCGCTTGGGACTAGAATCAATCCCACTGAACGAGAATACCGATGTGTTGCCGGAGGCAGGAGCCCCAACAGGTGTGGGGGGGAAAGCGTTATTGGGGGTTGTGGTATTCGCTGATCCTGACGTAGATCTAGGTGGCGCATGGGTCGAGGAACCACCGTCCACGACAATCGATTTCCCAGAAAAATTTGTTGAAGCAACTGAAGTCAAATTCGGTGTCGAGCTTCCAAAGGGGGTCGCCGTTCCGAATGGTGAAGGCCTAACAGGTTCATTCGAACCAGTTGTGGTATCAAAGATCGACACTGGCACGGCAGATTTCTTCGGTGCATCCACAGCTGGAACTGTAGATGCAGAAGCACTGTCTATTGTACCTGGGGGTGCCTGACCAAACTTGAAAGCCGGTTTGGGCTGAAGGTTGGAACTAGGCATGAACGTTGATGTCGTAGGTGGTTGTCCGAATGAAAACTTGGGTGCAGAGAATGTTGGGGTAGCAGTGGATGAGGACGGTGATGTGCCCGAAAATGAGAAAAGGGGGGCAGTTGGCTTCGAACTTTCGAACATGGTAGCGGAGGTCGGAATGGGAGGACGAACTGGAACCTCTGCCTTGGCAATAGCAGGGGCGGAACCAAAAGTCACGGGCGAAGGGGAAGAACCCGAGGGGTCACCAAAGCTCGGCGCTTGGAGCTTGGTTGTAGGGGGGATAGTGACAGTGGATGATAAGGCGATATCGGGCTTTGTGAAAGAGGATAGGATCGGCTTAGAAGTACTTTCCGTCGAGGGGGGCTGAGGTTGGGTCGCTGGACCTGAAGCAAATGACGAAGGGATAGATGCGGACGTCATGCCTGCAACAGTCCCCTTCTCAAACGAGTTTGGCCCCACAGAAGACAAAGCGGTTGCAGAGGTGGGTGCCGGCGGTATTGAGGGCAAAAAGGGAGAGAGAGGTGCCGCCGAGGTTGTAGCAGGGGCAGCCGGAACAGTAGGAAAGAATATGGATGGTGCAACAGGAATAGAAGTAGATGCCAGCGAAATACCAGTAGCAGGAGCAGAGACAGTGGTGGAAGCGCTTTTGACGGAATCGCTGATGCTGAGAGGGGTTGCAAAAGAGATGTCTGATTTGCTTTGCGGAACACTGTTGTTTGAATCCCCCCCTGCAGTCACAACGGGCGCTGGTGTGATTGTGATTGTAGGGACAGACAATGGTTTGGCGCCGAGTTCTAGGGCAGTCACGGTCGCCGGTATTTCAGTTGGCTTTCCAGATGGTACCTGATCCTTCTTTTGCTCCTCGATTTTTGCCCGTATTCTGGCCAATGCCTCTGCTTCCCGATCCTGCTTCTCCCATTTCGAGAAGCCACGACAACCTGGTCGCGTCGGACTATCAGCAACACCTGGGAGTATAGGAGAGGCGATAGTACTGGACGAGGCCACGCGACGACCTAGGGCAGGTTGCGACTGCCGCTGCTCAAATGGGTTGATGCGAGTCGAAGCACCAAGGGGTACGAACTGACGAAAAGGATGACGAGCCGGACTACCTCTAATCGAGTCCCACAAGAGATTTTTCCCGTTCTTCGTTGGAGAATCGGGGGCATCCGGAGTCTTGGACCCACTGGATCCCCTTGGTCCCTCTTGCCAAGCCAGCTCTTCTCTTCCTTCCGCTTGTTTGTATTGTTCATCTGTCATCCATGTCTCCACGTAGATCTCCAGTGCAGCTAATCGATCTGGATGTTGGGAATCCTGGGGCTAAATGGCAGTCATGTAAGCGGGTACAAAACTTAGCCCGGGGAAACTCACCATGTGGTATTTATTCCTGGCTTTCTTAACCAGAGCAAGACGCAGCCTCTCGCCATTGTTCCCGACCTTGTGCTGCACACCGTCAACCTCCCATTCGTCACCGACCCTGTGGCCGCTGCACAGGGGGTCCTTGGATACACAAGGATCCTCCACCGACACCTTGCTAACCTCGTCGGGCATAGCTTTCTTGCCCCTTTTCTTTTTGGAACTGCGCGGTGCTCGAGAAGTCTCGGAGCCTTCGCCCTCGCCCTCAGGTGATTCAGCTTCACGATCGCGTTTTTGCCCTCGTGCAGGTACTTCCATCCTCCTCCGCGAGACAGTTCGACGCTTACGGTGATGCGGGACCTTTCCGTTTTGGGCGTCGTCATCATCATCACCCCCAAAAGTCGACCCTGCCTCTGCCCGGCCACGTTTCTTGCCACGTATCGCAGCCTTGAATTCCATCACTTCGTCTTCGGCAATGTCTTCCATTGTTTCGTCAAGAGGTTCATCGCTATCGTTGATAACGCGCTTGGATCTCTCCCGACTGTCCGTATATCCAAAATTGCTCGCAGGTAGTCGGCCCAAGAATTCCTGGGATAGTTGTCGAGGCGGCGGCAAGTCACCCTGCTGGTCATACCAATCTGCCTGTTCGTCGCCGTCTATTAGCTCGCGACCATCTATACGAGACTTTTTTATAGTTTCATGCTTGATATTGATTTCGTCCTCGAATGAGCGTTTTCTCGACTCTTCGTTATTACCAATATTTATGATGAGGCTCTTTCTACTCGAGCGATGGACAGGCGACTTCTCGACAGACGATGATTCTGGGACAGTCACTTGACGACGTGGGTTGGGATTATAGCGATCAACAAAATCGGAGGAATGAAGTTCTGGGCGCTTGTTGCCGTACACAGTGGCGTATTTCCCTGGGAGTTGATAACCATGAACCTGTAAAGCTACACGCGGTGCAAGCACGATGCGTGAAGATCCGTGACAAGACGATGAGATGAAATATGCTCATCCTAAGACGTCTCGATTGACTCACAGGTTTCGGGAACCCGTCTCCTCAGGCCACGCGCGTCCTTCTGCGCATCGGTTCGCTGATCAACAACCGGTAAATTATGGTCCGAGACACAATTGGTCGTCTTCTTTCGGTCTTGGGCCTCGCGTTCAAGGTGTGCACGCTTGGCTGCGGCATACGCTACAGCAAAGGGACGGCAGTCTGAGTCAGGGATTCCGTGCTTTCTGCGCATCGCTCTGGAGAAAAAGAAATGTCAAAGAGACATAAACGCACCGGGCTAGAATACCTACTTTTTGTACCTCAGCTCACGATGTTTCTTGAGATGCTCGAGACCGCGAACGCACACGATACACATCAACAAACCGAGTCCCAAGAGCGCAACCGACTCGAAGACAGAACGGTACCGAGAAAGAGAGGCGAATAGACCGGATTCAGGTCTTTGCAAAATGGGACCACCGAGAATGTCGGCCTGCTCATCGCGCGGAGCCATCTTCGGGGGCGGAGTGGAGTATGGGTGCGGTCAAGAGCAGGGTTCTGCTTATGGACATGGACGTATGGTAAACCTATAGTCGGCATGGACCGCGGCGGGAAATGAAAAGTTAAATCGGAGCTTTCCACGCCCAAGACTGTCCTCCAAACAAGTTGTCCATCTTCTTCACACCCTCGCGACTGAAGTACTGACGGTCTCATGAGTTGCTGTTGTGATGTAGATACGAGGACGTGCATATGGAGTCAGGACCGCTTCCACTCGCCCTGTCTGGGGACACGGCTCATGGTGTCGTCGTCCCTTACTGGCGAAGTGGCAAATCGAGATTTCACGGTCCACGCTCGAGTGTCCGTAGTTGTACGTGGGCACCCGAGTACTAAGCCGTGCAGACACTGTATGTACACTTTTCGTACTCGAGACTCGGCAATGCTGGACGTTGCATAATTAATCATATCCAAACGCTCCGATTGGCGTGGGAACTCGCTAACGTGGAATGGTTTTATATCATGCTCAAAGCCCCGCCAGAGCGCCCGTATTCCCATCCTTCCTTTTCCGCCTTTCACTCGCCCTCGCCTTGCCAACATGTCCAAGCTTATTTCGTACTCTCAGCTCCAGGTTAACAGCACCAGGCAAAATCTCTGGGTCGCCATCCACGGCAAAGGTGTGTAGCTGTAACTGCTCGTGGCGACCGAAAACTCATTCATGTATTAAAATAGTGTATAATGTAACCAAGTTTGTCGACGAGGTATCACTCTTCCTCACTGCTGGCGTGTGCTTGGAGCTCACGAGTTTGGCGGTAGCATCCTGGTGGTGACGAGGTACTCGTCAGCGAGGGTGGTGCGTATTTTCAGCTTCGTTTGATGTAACGCTTTCATTATACGTCTTCTAGGCAAGGACGCTACGGAAGCGTTCGAGGATGTTGGACACTCTGACGAAGCCCGGGCGCTCTTGCCTACCCTCATCGTAGGTGAACTTGAACAAGGCGACGTATGTCGAGATCAGCATCATGACAATCGTTCCTGAGCTAACTGAGAGACATACTCAGTCTCCGTCCAAGTCAAAAAAGGTCTCGTCGAACCCCGCTGTCCACAATGCTGTCGAGAAGGGCTCCAAGTAAGTCGCTCCTTCGATTGTACTTTCGTTTGGTTGACATTCTTTTAGTTTGATGTACTTCATTCCTCTTGCGTTGCTTGGTGCTTACTTTGCATGGCGTTCCTACGCATGAGGCTGTTTTCGGACATAGGCGCTGCGCCGCTTACTCTATGTTTTAGCTGCCAGCATCTGTGTTCTTAGTATGCTAGATTTACGCTTCTTCTGAAACATAGAACTTGCTTGTACTGCTCGGGAACATGAGGCATGACGACCTGTGAGAGAATGGTGTGCGCGAACAAGTGTCCGTCTTACATACTTGTGGTTTTGTATGAACCCTGTTTGCTGGAGCTGAGGGTGTTGACCGTGAGACACCGCCGCGATCACCGTTTGACCAACGGGTCGCATACTGCCAAGACAGACCTCGAAATTCGTCTAGGCAGCCTGGCTAGGGTACGACTCACTCCTCTTACTTCCGCCCCCCGGGCGCGTTGAGCATGAGTGAGTGCGGCCGCAACAATTACGACACCGATAGTTAGTCCCGCACCTGGCTCAGGCGGGAAGCTATTAATGAAACATTGTGTCGCATAACATCGCCGCCCGCCTTTACCTTGTGCGGCAACAGACTATAATTCCCACGCGGTCCGAGCTGCGCGTCAAACACCGCGTGATGCCGCTCACAGCCACCGCCATCGCCGTGCACATGATGACATGATGACGCTCAATTAGTCTTTCGCTCCCGCCGACCCACATCGCTCGTGTTCTTCGTGCTTGCGTCTCTGCAGCTACGTCTTTCCGCGTTCGGTCCTGTTCCAATCTTGGATTCTGACATCGTTCCGAAGAAGGCGAGCGGGACCCACCCATGGTGACGGTCAAACTCTAGACTTTTATTCTGATGGCGGCGAGCGGTGCAACGACGACGGCAGGTGCTAGCCACCTTCACGATCATGATGTCTCAGTCAGAACCAGTGACAGCACGCCGCCGTTGATTACATATTTAGTACAAAAAAACCATGTCGGCCTAAACATACGCATCCAGGACACAACTTCAACGATATTGCACCCCACGACGGATCTCTGAGCATCATGCATGGTGGGAGAACGGGGGCTGAAAGATATACCAATTGACAAACCAAACTCATCCCGCTCAGAAATGGTCCACTACGAACGTCCATTTCCCCTCCCTCACCTCAAAGCTCTCAAAACGAGTCTCCTTCATCGACTTCAGCCGCTTGAGGTGTTTGACCGCTGCAGGTGCCTGCTCATCCTTGATGGGCTCTCTCGTTGCCTTATTCGTAGCCCAGCACCGCACGAGTATGATTCGAGCTTTAACGTTCAAACCTGTCCCCGGTGCAGGTTTGTCTGTCTCATCGCCATCGGGATACACACTACACTCCTTGTCGTCAAATCGTACGAGTTCCCCAAGCAGTGCACCAAGTTTAGGAAGGCCAGTCAGGTCGACAGGTTCAAGGAAGTGGATCTCCCCATATCCAATACGACCCACAACCAAGTCTTTGAATGATGACAGTTCCTCATAGCCGTACGTCTTCAGCTTTGCCAAGTCGGGTTTCACCCAGTAGTCGCCATGTTGGAGAGGTGGAGAGACAGAGACGGATTCAGCACCATTCGTGGCCTTACCCTGCGGCGACAGTTTCCCAAGAGTGAGCGAACTCTGTGCTGTGAATCGGCCTGCTGCGTTGCGAGAGGGCGGTTGAATGAGTTGCGTAGAGTTTTCTGATAATTGGATGCCGGGTTCTTTCTCTCTGGCTGCTTCTTTTTCTCTTGCAGCTTGACTGAGTGCGGGACTAAAGGTGACCTTCGCTGGGCTGCCACGCAGGCCTGGTGACCCAGCCCTACTGAACAAGTCCGAAGCTTCAACTTTCTTGTCCAGAACCAATTTCTTCACGCTCTGTCGTCCGCCACTACCCAACGCAGGACTAGCACTGCGCCCTACAATGGCTTCAGGAGCTTCTGAGCGACTAGTGTAAAGAGAGCCTGGCTTCCCATTGCCAAGTGACAGGTTCTGTCCGGTCGTACAAAGTACGGAGGATGATGCAGACGCCCCAAAACCTCGAAGTTTCGAACTAGCGGGAGTGTAGTTGATAGGAAGGCGCGACACAGGCGTGCGGGCCGGGGCATCCACAAAGAACCCCGGTTTCTTTTTTTGCTGTTGCTCGATAGGAACAGCACGAGGACCAGGTGGAAGCATCGAGAAGATGGGCAAATTACTGGATATAGGTTCCGCTATGGAGGCAGTGAGTGCGCCCGATCCACCTGATCCAACCACAGGCGGTCCTAGAGTGCTAGAACCAAACAACGAAGAACCCAAAGCACCTGTAGAAGGCGTGGTGTTGATTGTAGGAGCAATGGGTTTTTGCTGGCCAAATAATGAGCCCCCGAAGGTACCAGCACTAGGGACCGTGGTCAACTGCGCTGTCGCCTGTTGACCTGATGGTTGCCCGAATAAAATAGGCTGATTGCCGGTGTTGGTTGCTGTGCCTGGCTGCCCCAGGTTGCCGCCACCGAAGAGACCGGGCCCAGTCGTCGCGGCCTTCGGCGCACCAAAGAGGCTCGTTTGCACAGGCTGCTGCATTTGGGATGCTTGTGTACCGCTAAACAAGCCACTACCTGTCGTTCCACCGAATAAGCCACCTGTCGACTGCGTGTTGGTGGTGCCGAATACTACCAAAATGTCGTTAAACAAAGGGGGAAAGAATAAATCATCGTATACTCACAGCCACCCGTCTGTTGTGCGGTCTGTTGCTGCGAAGATTGTTGCGGTTGGCCAAAAATACTCGCACCTGTACCCGGAGTTGTTGCGAAAAGACCCGTCGCAGGTTGTGTTGGCTGAGTTTGTGGCTGGCCGCCGAATAGGCCAGTGCCAAAGCCGGTGGTTGTTCCTGCTGGTTGACTGGGTTGGCCAAATATCGAAGGTTTCGTGGCAGCATTGGCACCTTGAAGCTAAGGTGAGCTGACAATCCCTTGATTCGAAACACACTTATTATACCGAAGGTGGTTGAAGTCTGTTGTTGCTGGGGCTGACCGAAGATACTTGCACCACCGGTAGGCTGGGTTGCAGATTGGCCAAAGGTGGTCGTAGCGCCCGTACCGCCAAATGCACTTCCACCTGAGGCCGAGCAAGTCAAGAAGAGTAGGACAATTATCTCCAGATGCTTACTTGATTGACCAAAGGCGCCTCCGAATCCTGTAGCAGGCTTTGGTTGTCCGAATGCATTTGCGCTACCAAAGATACTGGCACCGGTATTTGCAGCCGGCTGCGGTTGAGACTGACCGAAGGTTCCAAATGCAGAGGGTTGTTGTTGCTGAGGTTGGCCAAACACAGAAGCTCCACCAAAGCTGCCTGCGCCAGTATTGGTGCTCGTGGGAGGTTGCTGTCCAAATGCTCCAAACGCGCCCGTAGTAGGTTGAGCTGTAGTGGTCCCAAACGCGCTAGTCGTACCACCCCCAAATATCGAACCAGTCGTAGGTTGCTGGGTAGTGGCTGGTGCCCCAAAAAGATTAGTTGCTTGAGTTGGGGGAGCCCCGAACGACGTTTGGCCGAATGCACCAGCTGTCTTGCGATTTTGCTGATAGTCTTGGAGGCGTAATTCCTAATTCGTAGTGTTCACAACGGTCGGCCAAACCGAAACAAAACAACAAATTGCATTACTTACCTCCAAGGATGTACCCCTGTAGGCTGGGGTGGCAGTAATACTTTGGTACTGGAGGATGGTACTCGGGTTTGAAACATCCTTTTCGCTGAAGGCAGAATAAGCTGGTGTAGAGGTGCCTGTCGAGACGGGTGGTGGATTTGTATCTGTACTTGCTAATGGAAGATGTAAGTGATGTGGATCTCATAGACATGATGCGGCGCACTTGCGGTAGTGGGGCCAAAGGTCGTTGCGGGCTTTGGCTGACCAAAAAGAGAACTACCGCCACCAAAAGCACTCCCCGTACTCGGAGTGGTGGATCCGAAAACATTAGCTCCGGATGTTCCAGCAGCAGGAGCCCCACCAAAAGCATTTCCGGGGCCACTGAAAGCAGAGGTGCCTGCCCCAAATGCACCGAACCCAGTGGGTGGCTTAGAGGTACCAAAGGCAGAGGCACCGGTGGAGGTGGCTGCATTTTGACCAAACGCGCCTAATGGTTGGATGCCACATTAGCACTACAACCGCACAGAGCACGAGAAAACAAACGAACCAAACGCAGAGGTTCCAGCACTATTTGCTCCAAGGTTTCCAAACATTGGGTTCGCTGCTGGCTGCTGTTGCTGGCCAAATGCGTTTGTTGAACCGAAAGCTGTACTCGGTGGTGTAAAGGTGCGAAAGAACAAGGTTGCAAATGACTTGTCTCACCACCGCTTCCGAAAGCGCCTGGTTGACCAAAAGCGGAACCTTGAGGTTGCTGTTGGTTCTGCTGGGGATTAGCCCAAGAGGACTGAACCGTATTCGACCCAAACATTGCAATGAAATAAGATACAATATGGGCCGCTCGTCGTCACTGGCATCTTCAGAGTGATACGCGAGCAGCCTAAGGCGCGGGGTTTAAATATTTTGATTTCCGACATACGCGTATTTAGTATTAATATCCCACAATCATTGAGCTCAGAAAAAACTTGCATGGACAGGCAGAAACAAAGGTCGACGTTTAACACTGTCGAACGCGACAAGTCCTTTAGACAGCCCCCTAAGGATGCACCTACGTACCCAATCCTCAGCGATTTTGTCACGCCCCATATCGAATCATTCAATGCTCTTTTCGATGACTCCGGACTGCCCAGGGGCGACGGCAACGGAAAGGGCCTACTGTCCATCGGCCTCCAGGAAATAGGGGACCGCGTTGTGTTTGATGGAACCGGACAAACTGGCACGGAAAGCGGTCAGGCAGGGTGGGGTAATCGCTTGAGTAGTAAGTTAAAAAGGTCCACGCAAAGATTTCCCTCATAATTCGCCAGTCTGGATTGAGGAAGCATCGATTGCACCTCCGAGAGTACCAGATCGCGATACGTGGAGCACAGAACGGAGAGTCTACCCTTCAGAGGTGCCCACGCTCCTTTAGTCTCGGATCGCTTCTGATTTGTATCACTCCACTAGGCTCGTGAGCGACTCACTTCCTACAGGGGTCGCATGCAGGCCAAGGTCTGCTGGACGGTTAACGGAAACCCACATACAGACCAATGTGTTATGCGCGATTGTGGTCTCGTCCCGATCATGGTCCGAGTAAGTCCACTTTGTTCATCTACTCGTATCAGTTACCTACCCCCATCCCAGTCGGTTCGATGTAATTTACGTGGTCTTCCGTGTCCCGAGCTTGTTCGACGGCATGAAGAGCCGGAAGAGTTTGGTGGTTACTTCATCATCAACGGCAACGAGAGGCTTATTCGATACCTTATTCTTCCCCGTCGCAATCATGTCATATCCCTCCTCCGCCCCTCGTTCATTAACCGTGGGCCGTCTTATACCCAATATGCCGTTCAAATCCGTTGCGCCAGGCCCGACCAGTCCAGTGTCACCAACAGCCTTCATTACCTTTCCAACGGAAGTGCTATGCTCCGCTTCAGCTGGCGAAAACAGGAATATGTTATCCCCATCATGTTGGTTCTTAAAGCACTCATAAGTGCTTCCGACCGGGAGATATTTGAACACGTTACGATGCAGGATTATGAGAACACCTTCTTAACTGATCGAGTGGAGTTACTCCTGCGTAGCTTCAAAATGTACGGCCTCTATACGGGGGATCAGTGCCTCGAGTATTTGGGCGACAAGTTCCGTGTTGTTTTGGGCATGCCAGAGGATTGGAACAACCGGATACTCGGTGCATGGTTAGTTCAAAAGATGGTTCTAGTTCATCTTGAGGACCCTCGCGATAAATTCCGGATGCTAGTGTGAGTCCCCTCACATTTGCGCTGAAAGTCGCTGAAATCAGGACAGCTACATGTTGCGCAAGTTGTACGCATTGGTCTCTGGATCGTGCTCCGCAGACAACCCAGATTCACCACAGCACCAGGAGGTTCTTCTCCCAGGGCACCTCTATGGCATGATAATGAAGGAGCGCCTCGAGGAGGTTCTCAATCAAATTCGTAATCAGATTGCCGCAGACGTCCGAAGAGGTGAACCCCCACCAGACTTCTTCGACAGTGGGTTGCTACTTTACGCTTTGTTGTCTTGAATTCACGGATGGTGCAGAGAGGTACATCTTGAAAGTGACCCAAAAGGTCAATTGGGATATCGGCTCAAAGTTGTCCAACTTCCTTGCGACTGGAAATTTGATTTCTCCCTCGGGTCTCGATCTACAACAGGCCTCAGGTTTCACCATTGTCGCAGAAAAACTCAACTGGTCGCGCTATATTAGTCATTTCAGATCTATACACCGTGGAGCATTCTTTGCAGAACTGAAGACGACTACCGTGCGCAAACTCCTCCCGGAAGCATGGGGTGAGTACATGTTTCTGAACACACCTATGTACATCCAGACATCCTCTTGACTAGGTTTTCTCTGTCCCGTTCATACACCTGACGGTTCTCCTTGCGGCCTCCTGAACCATCTCTCCCAAACCTGCCGTATCATCACCACTCCCCTCGCTGTCGCTCATATTCCTGGGCTCCTCAGCGCTCACGGCATGACCCAACCTTTCTCAGCCTCGGTGGATGGTCGAAAAAACCTCTGTATCCAGCTCGACGGCCGCGTTATTGGATGGGCTCGGCCAGTCATCGCCAAACAACTCGCAGAGAACCTGAGGATATGGAAGACAGAGGGCACTTACAAGGTCCCGCTCGATCTTGAAATTGGTCTCGTTCCAGAGTCGAAAGGTGGCCAGTATCCTGGGTTGTTCTTGTTTTCTTCGAGAGCACGGATGATGAGACCGGTCAAGCTCCTAGCGAATGGCAAAGACGATCAGGTCGGGTCCTTCGAGCAAGTGTATATGAATATTGCAGTGAAGCCGAGCGAGGCCGAGTCTGGTGTTACGACACACGTGGAGCATTCGCCAACGAATTTCCTTTCCATTCTCGCGAACTTGACACCCTTCTCTGATTTTAACCAGGTAAGCTGAACACTTATCGTCAACCCTCCAATCCACCAACAACCACCATAGAGTCCCCGAAACATTTATCAATGTCAGGTATGTACGCTCTGGAAGATGTTGTGGAATAAATATGATCGTTGTGGCTTAGATGGCTAAACAAACAATGGGAACTCCATGCACTGCCCTCCAACACCGAACAGATAACAAGCTCTATAGACTCCAAACAGGTCAGACACCTATTGTCCGGCCACATTTACATAGCACCTATGCCATGGACGCCTTCCCTAATGGTACCAACGCTGTCGTTGCAGTGATTTCTTACACCGGCTACGACATGGAGGATGCTATGATCCTAAACAAATCCGCTCACGAACGCGGCTTTGCTTATGGAACCGTATACAAGTCGCAAATCATCGACCTTAAGGACATTCGTGGCATATCCAAGTCGAGTTCCGCTGCTACGCTACATTTTGGTCTTGGACATGATATCAGGACAGGAGAGGGCGATCGGGAACATATTTGTGTGCAATATTTGGACAGAGACGGACTGCCTTTTGTGGGCACCAAGTTTGATGCAGGAGATCCGATTGCGGCATATGTGGACGACACGACTGGACGCACCCGGTTCGTGAAGTACAAGGGTGATGAGCAAGGGATCGTAGACCAAGTCCGACTGCTCGGTACGTAGGCAGCTCTGTTCAGTTTATACCTCCATACATGGTGCTCACGCCTGCCAAAGGTTCTGACACAGGGGACACTGAACTTCAGAGAGTACACATCACCCTCCGCATCACGCGATCGCCCGTGATTGGAGACAAATTTTCGTCTCGTCACGGTCAAAAAGGTGTCTGTTCACAAAAGTGGCCAGCGGTTGATATGCCTTTCACGGAAAGTGGACTCCAACCTGACGTTATTATCAACCCACATGCTTTCCCGAGTCGAATGACGATCGGAATGTTGGTCGAGAGTTTGGCCGGAAAAGCTGGTGCCATGCACGGTCTCGCTCAGGATGCGACACCTTTCGAGTTCAGGCGCCCTTTCCAGCATCCTGCTCTAGCCCATGCTGACCCGACCCCACGTAGATTCTCGGAAGAGGACAGGGCGATCGATTACTTTGGCGAACAGCTCCTTGCAGCAGGGTACAACTATTATGGAAACGAACCCATGTACTCCGGTATCACCGGTGAGGAATTCGCGGCGGACATCTACATCGGCGTCGTGTATTACCAACGTCTCCGTCACATGGTCCTTGACAAGTTCCAAGTCCGAACGACAGGCCCCGTTGATGCCCTCACGCGTCAACCTGTCAAGGTATGTCACTGATGTTTGGTCTCACTCCGTTTCTTTCCGCTAGACTGATAGCGCTGAGTAGGGCCGCAAACGTGCAGGTGGCATTCGTTTCGGAGAGATGGAGCGCGATGCATTGATCGCACATGGTGCCTCGTTCCTCTTGCAAGACCGTCTCATGAACTGCTCCGACTACTCTACTGCGTGGGTGTGCCGGTCATGCGGTAGCATCGTATCGCTGGGCTACGACGACATCAGCCTAGGAGAAATATTGACGACCGGCACAATGAGAGAAGCAGGTCCCGGTGGTGAATATTGCAGAGTATGCCGTGCTGTTTCCGAGGAGGAAAGCGAGCGGGCACGACGAGCCTTGGCTACTGGCAAATACCCAATACCTGCTTCCGGGATTGCTGTGGCCCTGCCCACTGCGCATGTGCTTGGATCCTCTGGAAAAGGAGGGAACATGGACGTGGTGGCGATTCCATATGTCTTTCGCTACTTGTGTGCTGAATTAGCAGCGATGGGCATCGCCGTCGCGTTGGAGGTTCGGTAATCTAATACTGCACATGGGGACAGTTGGTATTGGAACTCACTAGCTTGTTGTCAATAACGTTCCGAGTGTATATAGTAATAAAACTGGAGATAAGGAAATGACAGGAATGGAACAGCAAGCTCAACATAATAATGAATAGACGAGCTAGCTCGTATGACTCAACGGTATATATGTAAAGAGAAATCAGTGAAAGAATCCAGGATTCAGAGGCCAGGTGAAGAAACCTGGGAATCTTCACAGGGTTCGCTGGATTGTGCTGGATTGTTGGTTGACGAGAAGGAAGAGCGCTCATCCGTTACTTTGAGCAGAGGTTGAATTGGTTCTGCGCACCGAGAGTCAAGTGATACTTTATACTGAGCGCCATGTTCCCCGTCCCCAAGGAGCAATTCCACAATCGCACTGTCCAACCCAAAGACACCAGAGTCTCGTGGAGGTGGTGGTGCAGCAAGAGCTCCCAGCTCAACTGCGTCCACTGCGAGCTTACTGCGAGCCAAGAACATATCCACAAGGATACGACATTCGGTGGCACTCGTAGCATGCTCGAGCATCGACCGCATCTCTCTGGCGTGTTGTAGTACAGATTGTGCTGGCAGAAGTGTCTCCGGCGGGTGCGGGGCAACGACTTCCTGGTGCGGACCAGAGGTGATCCCGGAAGACAAGTGTTCGGGTGCTGCTAAAGACGGGGGTTGAACTATAGGTATTGGGGTTGCGTCTGCGGTTTCGACACGAACAGGTACCGTCATGGAAGTAACTGAAGCAGTCAACAAGGTTGGTGAAGGAGACGACTGGATAGGCTGGACATGTCGGGGGACATCTATCTCCAAGGACCGCTGCGATATCGTCGGAACAGGAGTGATTGCAAGAGCATTTTTCATTACAGGAGGGGGGGAGGCAACAGACTGGGCCGCTACTTCTTCCAAAGACTTGCCATCGCAAATAGGGAGCGGCTTAAGAACGTAAGACTGTGCTCGCTGACGGGGATGCGTTCCTGCTTGGTCCGCAGAGCCACGTTCTGAAGAAGTTGTGGAGGATGGCCCAGATGCGGGATAACGAGGCGGTATAGGTCGATTAGCAAGGGGAGAAAGGTTTGTCATGGATCTGCTTGAAGGATCTCCTGACCCAACAGTCATCTTACGAGGAGGCTTGACAGTATCACTAGCCAAGGTGATCCTAGATATCATCTTCTGTAGTCGACCGGATTTCTTGGGCGTCGTCGGGGAGAGGGAGTTCTCACTGGGTGTCAACTCTGGAGGGCCCTCGGCGAGGAAGGCAATGAGTTCCTTGGTGCTGGCCGAGAGTCCCCTGTGACGGTCACGCTGACCAGGGGATGGGAGAGGCTTCAGTTCTCCCGCCCCATCGTCATCCGAGCCTGTCATAATATCTCGTAAATCGAGCGACTCGCGGCTGCGTGCTACCGTTCGTGTGCGCGGTGGCCGAGAGACACTAAGGTCCAATTCATGAGGGAACGCCTTTCTCCTGGGCATAGAGCTGGAGGCAGAGGGCTGACTAGAAAGGGCTGAGGTTGATTCTGATAGTATGTGTTTGTTTAAAAGTGTATTTGACAGTGTTGGAGAGGAGTCTGTTGCCGTCGAGGATGCCCGGACACGGGTGGAGGGGGCAGCGTGGACGGAAGAGGTTGCTGCACTCAATTGTCGGGGCCGCGAGGTCGGCGGGGGTTTATGCGCCAAACGATCGTCTTCACTACCAATAGTAGAGCCTGCGCGACGGACAGTTGGTGCTGGTCCACTCGTGCGCTTGGCTTGCTCTGGGAAGGAATGTGATGTGATACCGTTAGACTTTTCAGTCTTCGGGAGCGCCTTTGGTTGACCGTTCGTGCGTCCCTTTTCTCTGTTGAGCGCCTGACGCGATGTCAGGATGAAACGACAATAGAAACGTGGGCAGTGTACGTACCTCCATCGTACGTAGCCTGTCTGGGGTCAATGAAACCTTGACAGTCGACCCTGACCTCATCATGTCGTCGAACTCAAGTGAGCGCGTGTCCTCCTTGGGAGAGAGACAGTATCAGGAAATGGGAGAGAGAAGAAACGGAAAGGGGAAACGACATACACTAAAAGTGGGCGATTTAGGAGACCTGTCACCCCTGCTAGCGAGGGACTGCTTTGTGTTTGCGCTCGCGAAGGAGTCCATTTTTCGATGCCCAGGATCGCTTCCATTGACGAAATCCTGCGAAACTTTGTTGTACAGCACTTTGACAGTTCGCGACTTCTCAGCCGAGGGTCTGGAAGGATGTACGTTCGAGGTGGGTACATTGCTGGCGGAGTCGGACGACAGGCGAGGTCCGTTGCGGCGGGACTGGGCGGCATCACTCTCGCGAGCGAGTGACATGCTCCGCCTGGACCTTGGCAATTTTGAAAGCGCCTCGATTTGACCATAAACTTGGAAAAATAAAATAACGTCAGCCGACAGAACGGGTTCGCGACGATGCGGATGTCGCCACACACCTGCCATGTTTTTGAATAGTCCGTAAATAGAACTGTCTTCACACAACGCAATGAACAGATCCTGGCCATTCGCAATCGCCCGACTGCTGTCCCGAGCTGCGACACGACCGACGTTGGATACGATGTGCCTGTGAGAAATGAGTGCCATAACTAGAGCCAACAGGGCCCCACTCACTCGCAGATTGACCTTGACATCGACGTGACACCGGATGAGCAAAACAGCCTAGCCGTGATTGGACACTCACTCGATGATCGCGGTTAAATACAACGAAGCGGGCGCGAGGAGGGTCTGCTTGGGAGGGGTGATGCCCTCTGCGCTCATGGACTGAAACAGGCGAGTTTCGGCACCCGAGTTTTCATCGGTGTCGCTCAGGGTCGAGTACGCCTCACATTTGAGCCGGAGGAGCTGCAACGGAGATGCGTCTGATGAGTCTGAAACGCGAGACGGTCGAAGGGAAGCTGCCCACCTCGAATGCCCATCCAAGGCTAAATGCGCTGTCCTCGACGACGACAAAGGACGGGCCGAGGTCTGGAGGACCACCTGAGCGCTCCCAGTAAGCCCTGAGCTCCAATTCGGCCTCGAGCACGGCTTCCTTGCCCAAGGTGGTAGGCAATACCTTGTGCAGGCCGGCTCTGAGCTTGGTCGTCGTCAGTGCACGCGCGGCGGCGAGAATGGCGTGCAGGAGTTCGTCGAGGAACGCATTGATGGCGTCGAGAGCGTCGATCGAGAGCTTTGTTGGGCGGACGTCGGAGAGGATGACGTCGGCGGAGCGGGACGAGATGTAGGACGGGGGCGGGGCGTCGTGGCCAGACATTGGCACGGACGGGGAGCAGCCTGGCAGTACGAGCAGGAGCAGGAGCGACAAGTCAATTCGAATGGACCCTAACTTAACCGACCGGCCACAGCCCTGTCCGGTGTCACCTCTGAAAATTTCCTTGACTACTCCGTCGCTACACCCTCACACATCAGCATCCGTTCCACCGCGTCCTCCTCGCCCAGCACTGTCCCGTCCTTGCCCTTGTCCGTCCTGTCCCCCACCCCAGACCCCCACAGCGTCAGACCCCGCGCAGCACTCATCGTGACCTGCACAGAGTCCAGGTCGTCCAGCCGCGAGTCCCTTGCAGGATGGGACGAATGCGCCAGCAAAAAGTCATAGTCGTCCTGCCGGCCACCCATGTCATACTCGGTGGCTTGCTTCGTCAGCCGACTACGCATAGACGCGTTCTGTTTTCTCATATTCAGCTCCACCGGGCTAAAGATGTTCCAGAGCACCTAGAATCGTAACATCAAACATGTTTGAGAGAGACGTATTCCCGCGAGAATGATGCGCACCCATGGCCCTACAACAGCATGTCTATCTGTAGATATTTGGCATTTTGCAACCCGTCTTGGTATCACACGGTGAGCCGCAAGCCGCAGTGGTGGCGGGCCCAGACGAGCCGGAATAGCGGGCACAATCGGCTGGCGCGTGCGTTTGTGGACGAGGGGCTCCCTACGTTCCGCGTTTTGGTGTTGCACCTCGTGTTGCATCACCTCGACTGGCTTGTCAAACTGCTCGTCACAGCCTAGCAACCTACCATCAGCCCAGATCACTTTCTTAGTAAAGTCTTTCACCTGCAAACGGACACGGCAGGGGTCGTGTCGTGTGCCCTTCAAGGTGTCTGACTCGCTCTAGTTCCGCTCCAAACTGCCTGTTACAACCCGCCCAGCGACAGAAAAACGGGGCCTTAAGACATGGCAAGGTACAACTTTGGTCAACCTGTCTGCCTGGACACAACACAACCGTACCTGTGCGCCTTCTTCACTCGCATGGTTTCTCAAGTGCGCAAGCATATTGGCGCTACAGTTCAAGATGACACCACAATTTAACCACCGGCAACGCCGCTCTAATAAACGCAGCTTGGACTCTTCAATCAATAATTGTTCAAGATGACTATATTGAACTGTGATAAGATGAGCTAATGGTCGACAGAAGCGAGGAACGCTCTCATACGCTCTTCATCTTGTCCTACTCCATCCATACCTGAGCTTATACCCTCGGCGATGACGCGCTTCCTCATCTTCGCTTCTTTGACATAGGGTGGCGGGGGTGGAATAAGCACGTATACTTGTTGCTTTTGCCGTTTTCCAACACGTCGCAATGGTGGTGAAAGCGATGGCGCCATCTCTGTGTCGATTTCCATCTTGTCCGTATCAACAGAGCGTCGCTTGAGGGAGGATCTGCCCTCCTCTTCGTCATCAATCATCTCGGGTTCCGTTACAGGTGGCTCGGTTGGTACAGGCGAAATGGGAGGGGAAGGCAAAAAGAGTGGTAGCTGGCCATCTAGCACATGCTCGCTTTCTTCACTTGGTCGTTCGACACTTGACACAATCGGCTTTGCACCGCCAAGTGGGGGATACAAAGGTTCCGCCATGATATTTCCTTCTGCGGTAAGAATTAATGGCGGGGCACACATACGCACATCTAACTTGCTACTGTCTCCTGCAACGTCAAGAGGCGGTTCTGCCAGGGACAGATTCTCAAACAGAGGTGTGTGGTTGGTGGTATTGGTAGGGGAAGTTGGTTGTGATGTAGTCCCGCCAGTGGAGGTTTGCATCAGAGTGGGTGCTTGTTTGTTTCCATTTATGGATTCGCCCGAATCGTCTAAAGTGAGATCAATCATGATTGGCCCTTCAATGACAGGGGCCAGTCCACGTTTATCTAGTAATGAAGACGTCGCCATCAGCTGACAGGAGGGGGCGGCATGCTGCGGCTCCTCCTGCCCGCTTGGGTTTGCAGAAGACAGTGAAAGAGAATTAGTGTCGACGGAATTGATCTCTAATGGAACTAGTGCAAGCTTTTCAGAGGCCTGGAATGAGACCGGTTCGGAGGTCACCTGAGGTACTTTGTCACCTTCACGATCGTTGACTTGCTCCGCTGGCTCGTTTGTTTCTGGACAAGGTTTCTTCACTGTCTTCCCAAGCGCACGCAGAATATCTCTAGCCAACGTCAATTTGTTCGCGTCTTTGGGCGTCCTCACGTTAGCTTGGGCCTGCGGTACATCCCGCTGAGGAGTCGCCGGTACTGTCTGTGCTGGGGTAATGTTCACCGAATGCGACGTAGAGGCACTCGCCGCTTGCGTGGAGAGCGCTGATTTCGTCGCTTGGTCTGCATAATACTGCAATTGTGCGGCATACGGTTCGAAACCCTGCTTCGGTGCGGAATGGATGGTATTCCCTTCTGTGGAAATGCCGGATTCATCTTCTAGACGAGTGGTAGGGACTGTTTGGACGAAAGGAGCGGCAGTCAGAGGTGGTGGTGGATTAACCACAGACACATCTGAGCCAGGGATCGTTGACGGCTGCTGTTGAAGTGTGCTGGCTGGTGGCAGAGTATCAAGGGTAGGTCGCGACTGACCAGCTTGCAACAAGGCAGATTGCCACACATCCCGAGGCAAAGAGCTGACAGCCACCTTGAACCATTCATCAGTTACACCAGAGGCTTTCGCTTGGAACCAGAAGGCTTTTAATTGCAACGTTCCGCGCTGTAGGATAGGTGTGAAAGAAGCGTCAAATACTGGACACGGTACCAACCTGAACGGCGCTCTGAAAGTGCTTAATAAACGTCGCTTGGTCTATTTGAAGCTTTTGGATGCCTTGCTGCTGTTCTGGCGGTACGTTTGGCAGTGATGGCTGTGTGTGTGGTATCCCAGACGAGAGACCAACAGACAGGGACGACTGAGAAACATTACCAGAAGATGCGCGACCCGTTGGAGGGGCGTGCCGGTATGTTTGAGATGACTGGGATAATTGCTGGGATGGAAGCAATTGGGGATGGGGTTGAGGCAAAGGCTGTGGAAGTCGTTGTTGTAGTTCAAGTTGTTGCTGTGGAAACTGCAACTGTGGGTCTGGAAGTCGTTGAGACTGAGGTCGCGGCTGATGCTGTTGAGGTTGCTGCAATGCCTTGTGGGGACCTCGGGGCTCTGAGTTAGCTACCGGTTTGGAAGCCGCTGTGGAAGCGGGTCGCGGCTGCGGTTCAGCTGACTTCGGAAGGGGCCCACTAGGAGTTGGCCGGCCAACGGGAGGCTTCATTGGTAATGTAGGAACACTTTGAAGAGGTGGCTGCACCCGGAAGGAGGGGTTAGGTTGTTGGTTACGATTAGCAACCAGAGGTCGAGACGTGGTGGACTGCGTTGAAGCACCTGGACCAACATGGGTAGGTGCCGTCCTAACCCATCCCGCTGGCGCAGCGTGATATCCTGGGGACGGTACCTGTCAGTAACCAATACCGTTAGGCGTTCGGTTTGGACGTACCCGAGACAACGTTTGCACCCGACGAGGCAACGGGTGGGTGATTACTCCAAGGCTGAGAGGGTTGTTGAGCCTGCATTGGCTGAAACCCTACCTGGACCGGTGGGGCATGTACCCTAGAGTGCAGCGGATTTTGCGTGGTAAACCAACCATTTTGGGGGGTAGGGGCCTGAGTATGCCACATTGCATTGTGTTGAGGAGGCTGGGAGGTCACAGGTGGAGGCACGTAATATCGGAAGGTCTCTGGGTAATATGGCTGGACATGAGGCGAATTCCACTGGTACTTGGAGGGATGCGCAATTCGAGGTGGATGAGAAGCCGCTGCGGGGGCTGCTGAAGAATGCTGCAGCAAAGTAAACGTTGGTGGGGGAGAAGTCGAGCTAACAACGTGGTATTACCGAGGAAGTGGTAGGTGATTCCGGCACCTCCACGAGGGTCGCGGTTGTTGGCAATATGACCTCTGACTTCCCGCTGGGAGCATTGTCGGTGAACTGGACCGTTTCCGAACTGTCTAGAAGTGAGGAAGTGCTCGTATCCAATGAGAGGGTGCATACAGTCCCGACTGGTTCCTTAACCGCGTCAACATATCTCTGAAAAGTATGAGCTTCGCGACGTACGAGGAGAGAAAACGCTTACTCTGCCTCGCGTCCGTCCTTCGCGCGCTTCTCAAGCTGACCGACAAGAAAGTTTTTGTGTGCAACCTCGTTATTTATCTCGAGTTTCCGGACCATCTCCTTGACCTCCTGAATACGCTTCAGATTGTCTTGGTACGTCTGCGCGGTGATCATGTCTGAGGCATTGATCATTGAGGACGCAGCAACCGAGATGGAAAGCTCTTTCTGACTCTGGTCGCTGGCAGGAGGGTCTCCACCACCATTGTCCATGGTGATGAGGGCATGGACGAAGTGCAACAGTCATCCCAGTGCGTTATGTCACGCGTTTCGTGTCACACTTGTTCACGCGATGTTTCTTGTCCGCCTAGGCCGCTCGTTTGCCTCACGGGCGCCGTTTGCAGTACCCGCCGTGTCGGCGTACCGCGTGTTTGACCGCACCGCGAAGCAAAAACAAAAGGATCGCGCAGCCAGCAGAGATGGAGCAGAACGGAGCAGAACTGTAGACTATGTCCGAGCCGAAGTTGCAGACCGGATGATGGAGCGCTTGTTGGTGATGCATCCGTACAGCTTGCATCGTGGGTGAACGAGCTGACCACTTGGCTGTCGAATAGGATATCAAAAGGAAGTTTGATACAGTCATCGATCTTGGCTCTGGCCCTGGTCATCTCTCCAAACTGTTGGAACCTGACAGAGCCCGCAAGGTTATTATGATCGAACCGAGCGGTTCGTGCTGAGATGGTGCCATGCGGTCTGCTCTTCACATTACTTTATCACAGCACAAACACTCAACAGGGACCCGGACGACGAGTTTGAGGGTACGTTGTATAGTTTGTTATGTGTGATGTATTCACTGATCTGAAGCTTCAGTTCAGCCGCAGCGAATCCAAGGAGACGAGGAGAAGTTACTTGAGCTCCTTCCACCGGACTCTCATGAAGCAATTGTTTCTTGTCTCAGTCTCCACTGGGTCAATGATCTACCAGGTCTATCTTTTGGGTTAAGCATTTAACTGCCGTCTGTGACTCATCGACCCCTCTTTCTTCTAGGCACTCTTACTCAGATTCAACAGGTTTTAAAGCCTGATGGCTTGTTCCTTGGTGCAATATTTGGAGGAGACACCCTCTTCGAGCTCAGATCAGCCCTTCAGCTCGCGCAAGTCGACCGCGAAGGTGGAATATCCCCACACGTGTCCCCTATGACAGGTTTAAGGGCTCTGATGCATACAAATTGTTTTTCTGACTCTCCTACCTAGACTCGAACGATATTTCCAACCTCCTCAATCGTGCTGGGTTCACACTGCTTACGGTTGATATGGATGAAGTACGTGTTGGTTATCCCTCGATGTGGGAACTCGTCGAGGATCTAAATGACATGGGCGAGGGAAATGCCATATTTGGCCGGTCTGTTCAATCTAGTCTTACTCTGTGGTCCCGCGAATCTGAGGATCATCCACCAGTCGACATTTCATTCATCGGGACACCTTGGCCGCAGCCTCTGCTATATATCATGGTACCGTCGAACTGTCCTTAATCCTATTTATGCTCCCTCATTCACGTGCAGAACTCCATGGGAATAAAGATGGTTCGATTCCGGCGACTTTTCAGGTGATTTATATGGTGCATAACATCTCCTTACTCGTAACTGGTGCCCTTGTTGATAACCTGTTCGTCTTACAAGGTTGGATGGAAGCCCTCAGCAGGCCAACCTAAATCTCTCGAACGTGGCTCCGCACAGACCAGACTCAAAGACGTCCTTTAAATTGAGACGCCTTGCCAAGGTGGATGATTGCCTTTGTACCTGGCCGACACCTTGCAACCCAGTGTGAGTGGAGGAGCAGCAGTGGACTTCTCCGCTAACATTCTCAGGATGTACAGCCTGTGTGCTCGGTGTCTGACCTTGATACGTCTAGTGCGTGTCCCACAGTAAGTATTGGTCAATTCTAGTTTCTTAACTTCATTTCCCTCAGTTGTTGAGTACATCATGGAATTATATATTTCAGTCTCCTAGAAGTATAGGTCAATGTTGGTGATGGCCCAAGAGCATGGTGCGAGATAAGCAACGGATGGACATACATATCAACAAAGCTCAATGATATGCTGTTATGAAGCTACAGGGATTGAGAAACGCATCTCACACATCCAGTAATAAATAACGTAGTCATTATTTCGGTGACACGACAGCGCGCGCTATGGAAGGGGGAAAAAAGAAGAAAGAAAGTGTGATTTAGTCATGTAGCAGCACACGTTTCAAGAATTGTTTGAGGTCCTCAAGGGTTCGTTCACATGCCTCGTGTCCAGCCGATCTGTAGGATCTGAAACACAACCCTGCTGCGCCCAATTTTCCCTCACTCGGAGAGTAGCCGCTTGGCGGAATTAGCATCGAAAGGGTTGGGCTCTCGAGAGCGGGAAGACCAAGTTCATTCGTGAGCGTTCTGCTCGCTTTCTGGCCTAAGCTGTAGGGCACGATGGTATCAGCAGTGCCATGACACATGAGTACTGGCATCGCGACCAAGTGAGGGGAAACCATCTGAGGAAGTATGTTAACATCATCCCGCACTTGATAGGGAGTAAGGCCGACCTTCGGAAAAGTATCTTGTAGCGGCAACCAGCCGCTCAGCACAGCCACCCCACCAAGCCTCCAACCATATTTCCCTCCGAACAGCCCGTCCTCCCTTCTGGCGGTCAGTGCTGTTAAGAGTGACATAGAACCGCCCTGGCTGAATCCACCAACGACGATGCGCTCAGCCGGGATGCCGGCGTTGATTTCGTCCTGAATAAACCTGTCAATCGTACGGGCAGAATCAAGCATTCCGTCACGGTCTTCATGCTTGTCATTCAAATCCCACGAAGGGAGGTCGAACCAGCTAGGCATCACGAAGCCGCGGTTGGCGGATATACTACGGCTTGGAGCATTCGGAAGCACCCACTTGACGTGGGGCAACTCGTGTTTGATCATTTCTACGATTCCAAGCCAACCGCTGCCACTATCACCGAGACCCTGTGGAGCAAAAAAAAAAAAGTATTAGAGTAGCAGTGGAGCAGTGGAGCAGCGAAAAAAAAGGGATTAATAAAATCATACATGCAAAAAGAGGACAGTTGCAGTATGCTTCGCTGAAGGCTTAACGATCTCGCAAGGTCCTCTGAGAGAAGGAATGACTCTAGTGGCCATGTTGAACAATTGGAGATTGCCTCGGCAGGTGCAAAGGACGGGGAGGCAGCAATGTTGGACGAAACCCACAAAAAATAGCACTGAGGTGGAGGGTGTGCTGACTCTCCAAAGTTCCGTCCCAAGATTTCTTGTAGACCCGGTTCACGCCGGACCGCCGGCACCTTCCTTGCCCACTTGCCATCGAACCTGTGTCCATGGACACACTCTTGTTAGACGACGCTGATCAGCCAAAACCGGGGCTGGAAGCGGGGTCATCGAGTCATCAGAATCTCTCCAAGAAGGCACAAAAACGTGCTGCGAAAGCAACGAGACTCCAAGAGCTTAAGCTTGAACGGCGCGCGCGCGAAAAGGAGGCGAGGAAGCATAAACGCCGTGAACGAGCCAGGGCCATTGCAAGCGGTGAGCTTGATGAAGAGAGTTCTCGGAAAAGAAGAAGAGTAGATGTTACGGAAATATTCGGCGCGAAAGTCGTGGTTGACTTGGGTTTCGATGAACTGATGTCAGACAAGGTGAGTGCCTCTCTGCTCTCGTCTCCTTCGGGAGGTCATTCGGACGAGGATAGGAGATCAGCTCCCTCACTTCTCAATTGGCATACACGTACAGTGCAAACAGACATGCTGCGCACGCTTTTTCGGTACTAATCTTTACCTCGCTTAACGGCAGAACCAAACAAAGATTAGATGGCATGAACGATGCTGCATACACAAGGTGGTCCAGGACGGAGTGGTGGGAGGGGGGGTACGACCGATTGTGGGTAGAACCACAAGTACCCACCGAAGAGGCCAGTACCCGCGGCTATCTGGCGTTGCCTCGAGCAGATCGCAAGAGTATCGTTTATCTGACCGCTGATTCCTCGGAAGAGTTGCTTGAGCTCAACGAAGGGGAAACATACATTATCGGTGGAATATGTGATCACAACCGCTACAAGGTTGGTGCGCGAATTTGTCGTACGGACCGCGCATAGTTAACTGGAGAGCAATCGTAGAACCTGTGCTTGAACAAAGCTAATAGCTCACAACTTCGTCATGCCCGCCTCCCCATTGGCCGGTACATCTCACTTGCCACCCGAAAGGTGCTCACCGTCAACCAGGTTAGTATCCTGATCCGTTGTTGTTGCGGCTCATACTGGTTGGCTTTGGGGAGATGTCGGACGGAGATATCGCCGGCACTCAATCTCCTGTACTGCTGTGATTCGTCTTACACCACGTTTGACGCGACGTTGCTCGTGAACAGGTCTTTCAGATTCTCTTGAGATGGATTGACACTCGCGACTGGGAAGAGGCCTTTTGGGCCGTTATCCCAAAAAGGAAGTTTCAAGGTGAGCTGCAGGATCAAGGCAGGAGGAAGCAGGTCGATGGCGGCAGATGTGACTCCGACACTGGGGATGACGAGGCCATAGATATTCTAGACGAAACAGAGGACAGCGAAATCGAGACCTCGGGGACGAGCATTTAACCCGCTCGGAGTGGAGACAAGAGTTTATGGTGCCAATGTAGGGATCTTGTCGGGTAGAGAAAAAAAGAAGTAAGCATGCTGGCTTACCTAGGTCCCGTAACTAGTACATATACCGTCTGCGATACTGAATGGTACTCATTCACTAGCAGTATTTCCAACCATATTACCCGCGATGGGGGGAACTATATAAACGAGGAGCCCTAGATGTGCGCGCCCCGAGGTAGTACAAGTGGGGACACCGATGCCTAGGCGCCAACGCGCAGGGCTAACTTGATACCCGTAGGACTTTTCAATGTGTGCCCCATGGCTGAGTTGGTCACAGCGTCCGACTGTTATTTGAATGACTATCGGAAGGTCGTGAGTTCGAGCCTCACTGGGGCAGTGATTTTTCTGCTGTATTCTTTTTTCTCCCTTTCCTTGACGTCAATTCAGACTAGGATCGTTGCACGGCAGTATTCGCTCATGCTTCGTGGACACTTGTCTTTCATCGCTTCAGCTTCGAGGATATAAGTAGTTGGACTCGCCGTTTTCTATGAAAACACTATTGAATCGTTTTACTTTGGGCGGCACCGTATCCTTATGCCACTAATACCTTCATTGAGACCAATACATAGTGATCAACAGTGTTTTTTTTCACTAGGTGGATAAAGAACGCAAGGTAGGGTTATACACACACGGTGTACAGTGAACGCCTTGTCCGCCCCTCATCTATCCCCAGGCGGCTCCCGCGGTGTGCTCGTTGAAGATGGTGTAATATTTACCCGGTATCCCCGTCTTTCGCGCCAGGATCTGGAGGGACAGGTGACGTGGACTGTGCAACGGTCATACCCAACGGACGAAACATCACTTTCATCCGTTTGGGTGGGTCATCGCCTGGTTTCATCGCAGCGGCTCGACCGCCAACTTGTTCGTTCCTTTTTTGAGCACCGAGATCGACACGCTTCGGTTTACTGGCGAGGCGTTCTAGTGTTTCGTCTTCATCATCACCTTCTCTTCGCCGTTTTTCAGACAACCGTGCGGGTGGCAGTGGTGATTTAGAGCTCGACTTGGATGGGGAGATGCCGCCTTTCTGGCGAAGGAGCGATTCTAGAATATTGTCATCTTCGTGGCTGCGTCGCCGGGGAATAGAGGACGGTCGAATGATTTGGCGATGCGCTAGCCGGGGGCTCGACGGTATATCTGTGGAGGGGGAAAGTGATGTAGGCGGACTTTCCCTAGGGACGGCTGTCGGCGGGGGAACAACAGGGGGTGTTACTGGGGGGGAAGAGGGGATGACTTCCTCCTCATCGTCGCCATAATCTAGTAGAGATGGTAGAGGAGGTGTACGCGGGAGGACAAGGCCTTGTGGTCGCGGGAGCTTGGACGGAGCAATGGGGATGCGTCGCCTACGCTTCATCGTATTCAGCGGGGAACCGGCCCGACTCGCAAGGGCCGCTGAGCTGATGAACGGAGGTGCTGCATCGCCCTCGTCGTCATCCCCGTTGAAGTACTCTTCTTCTTCTGTGTCAATGGTGCGGTCGGCGCGGCGCGAATCGGTGGAATATCTGTTACAGGTTAACGAGTACGGTCCCTATAGCTTGTTCTCGACTTACCGATCCCGCTTAGCTTCTTCTTGGGGTAGAGGCTCAATATTAATTTCCCAGCGACGAACAAACGCAGAAAAGCGTGGACCACCCAGTCTCGTTTCACTAAGCTTACGGACAATGTCTCCGTGAACCGTCATACAGTGGTTAATGAGATCCTTTACGTTTTCCTGCAAACGGATGAACTTGGATGTAATAGTAATGACATTGACTTTACCCGTCGCATGTGCTCAAAGAGCTCTTGACACGATGCACTCAGTAGACTATCCCGATGTGATTCCTGCAATGTGAGCTCCAAGATGGGTTTGAAAACATCTAGTTTCATAAGGTGGGCGAGAAAATTTTTGTTGTTGATCTTGAGGCATATCCGGAAGAATCGGAATGCAGCTACAAGGTTAGAACAGAAGTGATATATCAGATTGTGGAACCCCCGCTCAGGACCAACACAAACCCAGCCGAAGGTGCTTATCCCGAGTGCCAAGCAGTGTGGCCACGCGAACGGATATATTTGAGGAAAGCATATAGAAGTGGCTGCGAAAAGCGTGTTGCTGGGCGAAGTTGCAAAGTAAGTCGGATAAGTATAGAAAAAGGTTAGTCTTCTCTCGCGAAAGTCTCAAAGCTGGGTCTATAATATCTGGCCTGAATTCACGTTGCTGATGTCTGGGGTGTTTGCGCACCTGTTTGCTTCCTGAAATCTGGTATATCATTATACGGTCTGAAAAGGAGCTCTAGACAATTCTTGTAGAAATAATCGAGGAACCTCTCAGTTCCCGGATCGTCCTTTGGGCGGGCCAAAATCTTTGCACTGATGACTCCCTGAAGCCGAGGTGTCAGGGATAAATTAGTGACTCTGGAGATGCACACACAGGGGTAGTTCCAGGACCGCCAATGTTCTGTGAAACGTCCAGCAAAGCTTTCAGCGCATCACCAACCTGACACTGTGCTGCCACATCCCGACTCTGGGCCATGACCCGACACATTAGTTTCAAAAGAGTCTCTGCCTTATCAGCCCCTGGCCGACCGGCCTCTTTCTCCCTCTCGAGAGCAGCGGCCTGTTTGCACACATGTCCCCGAACACCATGTAGATCGTGATCAAGCAAGATAGCCATTATCTCGCTTGCAGCACTGACCACATTCTTCGATGCCTCCTCTTTTTCAGGCAACGAGAACGCCCATTGGACGGCAAACAGAATCCCTCTGTCGACCAACGTTCGGAAAAGTGCCAATCGTGCTGGTAACTGGACATTCTTTCCCATTGCGCAGAGCTGCTGCACGAGTGCGACAACCTCACGGCGGAACGCAATGTCGCTTTCGGTGAGATTGTCTGCAGGACCAAATGAGAATTGCGTAGCTGTCTGTGCTCCGTGTCCATTCAGAATCTTCTCATGAGACTTCTTTTCAGGGTCGTTTGGCCCCCCCTGCTCGTCCTCTTCATCCTCCGATCCCGTCCTAGGACCAGAGAGCACCTCCTCACTGACGTACAGTCGGACGATGTCGTGGAGGAAAACTGGGTCGTTCTGAATGTGGTTGATGATGTCGATTTGATTGAAGATGATGCAAGAGTTTAGAACATTAAACGTCGAATCGTCGAGTGCACGAGCAAGTACAACATCCTTGAGGAACTGGAGGCGGTAGGTGTGGTGGACCTTCTTTCGAATAAGGTCATCCCGGATCGGAATAGGTTGGTGGAAATGAGTATTGATATGGAGGAATTCACGATAGTTGGCCTTGTGTATGGGAAACTCTGGATCGTCTGGATCTCCGAGTCAGCGTCACAGAATATGAGAGAAAGACACGACATACACTCAAGCATTCCCACTACCCCAAAGAAGATATCGTCCTCCAGTATATGCTCATAAATGCCGTGGTCATTCATCATCACTGTAACAACTTTAATTGCGCCGACAAAATAAAGTCGCGCACCCACAAATTGTTTGCATAAGACTACACAGGGCGTGAAGGTTATCTAGGCTCTCGAGATCTTCTGCCATATTTAGAACATCGATGAGGGGCTTGATGTAGTGCTGTCGTTCTCGTTAGCATGCAAGTCAGAATACGCAGAACCGACCTCACTCACCTCACGTTGTATGTATTCGCATATCTTTTCCTTGACTGCTTGACCCCTCGACAGGGTTTTGATTGCGCCCTCAATATCTTGTATGTTACCAAGCTGGGGGGTGGGAAGATGACCGGTGCGAAGAATATTGACGGTGGTTGCGGAGTGCTCGCCACCGGGAGATGAGGAGCCGAGGCTCTGATCTTCTGGGAGAGATTCGGCAGGACGTACATTGATCAGGTACGTAAGAGAGAGTGGCATGGGGCATAAATCAAAGGAACGGTGCTGACCTCCAGAATTCAAATGCCGTTGAACCTCTATAATAAAGTTCCACACCTCCGCACATCCCTCTGCATCCTGAAAACTAAGTGCGTAGTCGGCTCCGTTGGGTTCCGTCCATACAATCAGACTCTCTGTAGATGTATGAGTGTCAGACAAGATAGGTTACCCCGTAAAAGATACACGGAGGAGTGTACATACCTTGTTGACGCTGATATACGTCATTGGAGCGGATAGCAGTGGAGAGGATGACTTTGTTGAAGTCTAACTCGGAGCGGGCGACGAGGTACGCCTGATTGGCGTCGTCTAGCTGACCAGCGCAGTACGCAGTGCCCTGATCAACCCACCGAGAGCCAACCAGCTCGTAAACCTTTGAAGGTGACAAGGGTCGGTTAGAGTAAGCCCTTGATGAAGTCATGAAGGGAAAATGCAAATGAACCAGAGGGACGCGTAGGCGCTTTGAATGAAGTTGGACACATTTCAGGCATGACGAGAATGTGATGACAGGAGGGACTGACATGGCCTAGTTCTACAAACGAAATGGGAAGAAGCTTACCTTGACACGTTTTAGCTCTAATGAAGACTCAGGAAACTGCTGCAAGGTGTCTTGCTGGGTGACGGCTGGGTCCACGGCCTCGACCATTGTGATGTGGTCATCCTTGACATGGTCACCAACGTGGCCAATGTCGCCAAAGATGTGGTCACGAGAACGCTGGAGTGCCATATGAGAAGGGTCGCCCAAGGCGGTGTCAGACTGCGCGAGACAGGCGAGCCCGAGCTCGAGGGCCACCTGATGGTCGTGTGTAGGCAAGACAGCGTGGTGGGAGGGTGATAAGAGGTCATGGTCGAGGATGTCCGAGTCGGAGGCTTGGCGGGACGTAGGAGAAGACGATGGCGCAGCGTCCACGCCGCTCATGACAACCCAGACGGCGCTTTCACTGCGAATTTCAGCCGGGGATCCCACCTGCAGAATCCGCGAGAGCCGTTCTGGTCTGAAGTCGTGTCGTCCTTTGAACGTTAAACGACACAGCCCGTGAGAACATCCAGCCAGTGGTCCCCGCCCCGGCTGCATCCGCACCGACCATCTCCTCGTCGCCATCCTGCGCACAGGGTGGAGGCCGCCGTCCAGCTCGTTACTCGCCGTCATGGATTCTGACCCGACCGTGTTCCCCGACTCTGGCACACCGCGGGGCATGTTCGAGCATGGGAACGGGACTTATCCCTAATTACGTAATCACTGCGAAATGCCTTTTTTTTGCCCGTCCTGTTTCCCTCGTCTGCTCTCCGTTCGCGCTCGGCTTCAAAATGGCCAGGTCAGCGACGATGCTCACTGTCGCCGGCATTGCCGTCGGTAGTCTCGTCGCCTATGCCGTGTACTTTGATTACAAGCGGAGAACGGACGCTACCTTCCGCAGGCGACTCCGTACGTGCGTTTCTGCTCTCCCTGTATTAGGCTGAATAGCTGCCGCCTAGGCAAGGAAAAGAAGCGCGCAGAAAAGAGCCAGACACCTTCGGAAGCGGCAGCGAGCATTGGGGGTGTCAACCCAGAGGAGCTCATCGCTGCACTGGAGAAAATCCGGACTGAGCAAGTCCCCGCTGATCATGACGAGCGGCATCAGTATTTCATGAACCAGGTCAACATGGGAGAGACGATGAGTGTGAAGGGTGCGTTGACCGAGCCCCCTCGAGCCTGGGCATCACTCACGCATCGGCAGGGCCCGCTTTCTATATGCCCGCCGCATTGTGCTTCTACCGCGCGATCCGGGTGTATCCTGCACCTCTCGAGTTGATCATGGTCTACGAAAAGAGTCTCTCTCCGCCTGTATTCCAGGTTGGTCGTCCGTCCGTGTCGCTTCATGTTCTAATCACCTTTGCTGCAGCTTGTGATGCAACTTGTCAACTTGGACGTGAGTTCACCTCCTTCGTCCGAGGGGAAAGGGCCGGATTCTGTCCCTGACGAAGATGACGAGTTGAGCCCGTCGGGTCCACCCTCGGAGGCATCCTCGCAGGAGTGGGACAAGGTCACGGACGCAGGCACCCAGACGCCCGCGCTATGATCATGAGCCATCTTACACACGACTTTAAACGTGCAATGCACGCTGCTGTACGCCGTGTAGCCGTCATCGTTCATGTACCCCCTGACCCCCGTCATCATCCCTACATTCTCTTTTTGCTTCCCATCCGTTGTCTGCGATGATCTGATATGAATGTTTTTTTTGCTCTCCGGCGTCGCTGTCGTCTCTATGTGCTTGAACTATTGCCAAACCGTTTGAAACGACTAACGTTGCAGGTCAAGACTCGGGCCGAAGGTACACATTGTTGATTGAGAACAGAGGCATCTGTGCTGAACAACGAAAAACAGGCTACTACAACTGCTTCCCTCGCAAAGAAATGAACGTTGCCATTCGGAATATTGAAATTCCTCAGGTGGAAGTCAATGGGCAGTCCACAAGTGCAGTTGGCATGCGCAGGAAAATAGTGGTTTGCACCAAGGATTTTGAGCCGGGTGACCTTATTTACAAGGCAAGCACCAACCCCGCTCAGTACCGACACGCAGCCTTGATGCGTTTCTCCTATAAATCTGCAGGAAGAAGCCATAGCCGCTGCCCTTGACGTAGATCTTCAAGGAAAGGGGACGCACTGTAGTCACTGCTTGCGCTCCATCGAGGAAGGCACGGTGATTCGTCCCGACGCTGACCGCCTTGACTCGGTCTATTGCTCGCAAGACTGTTGTACCAAGGCCAAGACCTACTCGCAAGGCATACTCTTTACGCTTGAATCACCCCTGCCTGAACACCTGATCCCTGAAGCTGCCAACGTTTCCAAGGAAGAGAGAGACCACGCACAAGCTGCATTCGCTGAATACATAAAAAAAAGCGGTAAAGCTGCGCCTGAGCTAATGGCGCGTGTCGTTGCACGTCAAGTCTCTATCGAGACGGCGCAAATGGTGGCTTCCATGGGACATTCGCCGCCGGCCAATCCCAACATGGTGTTAACAGACAGTGGCGACTATACGTTCAATGACCATCTTGAGCGATTGCGCTACCTTGATGTAACGTTTGACGAGGGCGGCAAGTTGTTCAAAACGGTATTACAGCTTGCGATCCCAGGACTAGAGCATCTGGCGACCGAGGAGCGACTCTCTGTTTACCTTGGTATGATGGCATACAACGCATTTGGTGTCTGCTTTGAGGGTGGAAGGGATGACAAGGTAGGTGTTACAGTCACAATTGCATGCACACGCTTAGCATCCAACGTTTGCGCTCCGCATAGCCCGCACCAACCGCAAGGCCCGAAGATGTGGAGAAGACACGAACACCGTACGGTACGCAAAAGCAGGTTGGGACTGGGTTTTACTTCCTATCCTCCTACGTACGCGTTTCTACGCACCGCCTTTGCGAAGTTAACACCGACGCTCAACACATCGTATATAGCTCACTCACTCATGCGATCCGTCTGCCAGTCCGATTTTCAACGGGACATCCGAGCTGCATCTCATCGCCACTCGTGCTCTCAAGGCTGGAGACCAAGTTACCGTCGCATATGTCGACGTCACTCAACATGAGGACGAGAGCATGCAAGATTGCCGCCGTCGAAGACGCATGGAACTAGCTAGGGGGTGGGGATTCGCCTGCGCCTGTTCCCGGTGTGCCCCAGAGGCAGGCCCTGGCGACGAGCTCGAGAGTGTACCCAAGGACAAGTCCAAAGTATCCGAGGTAGTGTCGAGGTTCGAGGGCGTGTAGACCTGCAGCCTGCGGTACAGGCCACTCAACTCTCCGACTCTGCCATTCGATTCACAGAGGTAGATACATGCTTCCTGAGGATGCGCGTTTTGATGACTGCACCATTTCATCCGTCCACTCCCTTGATCACTATATACACATTGCACCTGGCTTGTCAACGTGCCCCGATTTACATCGTACTTTAGATTTGCGACCGTTTTGCATTATCCGACATGTTGCTCGCGTTCGATCCTACCGCAAACTTGCATAAACCCACACCATGAGAGTTCCTTGCAGCAGAGAGACTTGTAGGCGCTGCATGCTTGGCCTGCTGAGCTTGAGCTTGCAGGTCGTACTACGTGTGTTGGGTTCGCAAGAAGGTTCACATGATGCCAGTTCCCATCGCGACTAATCGGATACCTCAGGCACGCTTTCCCGCTCAGCGCTCAGCCTTGGCTTGTAACTGCGCTATGCAGCGCTCAAGCACCAGCACGCGGGCATCCACGTCAACGGCTGCTAGCTCAGACAGACCCGCAGATTACGTGTACTTTGAGCGCAGTTCTTCTGGTTTCTCTGAAGACGCCATTCCCCGAGCCAAAGCTGCACAGTTGAAGCTCGAGCACTTCTACAAGGTCGCTGTAGATGCTGCGATCGAGCGAAACACCAGGTGTGCATCGTTGACTGGTCGCCGTCGACGTGGCACCCTGCTAATGACTGATGCTCAAGGCGCGTAGAGCTGGAAAGGAAGCTTCAGGCGGATGCCATGATGTCGGACGAGAGGAAGATTCGTCACCTGCAGCAGCTAGGGAAGAAGGAATCGACTTTCCTCCGCCTTCGGCGTACGCGTTTAGGTCTGGACGACTTTAGGACGGTCAAAGTGATCGGGAAAGGCGCGTTCGGTGAGGTCAGTGCCAGTTTCGATCTACAACTCTATCACCTTATCCTGACTCTGGATCAATGCAGGTTCGCCTTGTTCAGAAGCTTGATACCGGCAAGATCTATGCGATGAAAACTCTCAAGAAGGAGGAGATGCTGAAGAAAGACCAGGTATGTGGTGTTATTCCCAAGTGGTAGCAAGTCGTCAGCTGAGACAATGCACGACTACATAGCTAGCTCATGTACGCGCGGAGCGCGATGTCCTTGCAGAATCCAATTCTCCCTGGGTTGTACAGCTGTTTTATTCTTTCCAGGACGCTCAGACGCTATATTTGATCATGGAGTTTCTTCCTGGCGGAGATCTCATGACCATGCTCATCAAGTACGATACCTTCTCGGAAGATGTCACTCGTTTCTATATGGCAGAATGTGCCCTCGCCATCGAGGCCGTTCATAAACTAGGGTTTATCCATAGGTGAAGAAACTCGAGTCTCCTAGTCCAATTCATTCATATGGCAAATATTCCTTTGCAGGGATATCAAGCCAGACAATATACTGATAGATAAGGATGGCCACATCAAACTCTCTGATTTCGGTCTTTCAACGGGCTTCCATAAACAGCATGACTCCAGCTATTACCAGAGGCTCTTGGATTCAGCAAGCAATCCTCAATCAGCCGCCACTGCAGCGCGAAATAGTGTCACGGTAAACGCCATTCATTTGACCATGTCCAGTAAGGATCAGATAGCTACCTGGAAAGCGAACCGGCGCAAGCTGGTATGCAGTCCTTGAATTTTCACCGCCCTGATGCTGAAGTGATACCGTTCGCAGGCGTACTCCACTGTTGGCACACCAGATTATATCGCTCCGGAAATATTCCAGCAAAAGGGATATGGAAACGAGTGTGACTGGTGGTCACTTGGGGCAATCATGTTTGAGGGCCTGGTCGGATATCCGCCATTTTGCTCAGAGTCAACCCATGAGACGTACCAGAAAATTATGCAGTGGCAGCACTACCTGGTCTTTCCAGATGATGTCCACTTGAGCCGTGAAGCCGAAGACTTGATACGGAGGTGAGATGCATGCACTATCTGTTCTGAGATACCGTGTTGATAACTTGCTAGGCTTATGACTTCCCCAGACCGTCGACTGAATGCAGACCAAATCAAGAGCCATCCATTTTTCTATGGTGTTGATTGGGATTCCATCCGCCGTATTGATGCCCCCTTCATACCTAACTTGCGCTCGATAACGGACACCTCTTACTTCCCCACGGATGAGATTGATCAAAGTCCTGCGGAAGCACCTGCCACAACTGCGGGTGGGGCACAGAAAGATCTTGCCTTCCTCGGGTGCGTTGTCAGATTTTTCCGGGATGGGATCTAGCTAAGGCCGCTGTTCAGATATACCTTTAAGAGATTTACCATTTCGTCTCATGCCTTTTGAAATATGGTCCACCCGCTACAGTGTACGTAGAGAGACGCGACGTGTTGTGCGATTTGGGCCGCAATGCCTACATGTGTTGGATCTGTAACTTGTTGGAACAAGGATCGTATCTTGATATTCTTCGTTTCGCTTGGGCAGTGGACTGGGTAGAGCACGACATGCGAGGGAGTCCAGTGGGTACTGTTTCTACCAGGGCCTTGGACGTGCGGACCGTCGTCGGTACCTAGCGAAGATAAACAGTGACTTGTACAACATGACTGTCGAATCCCAATCGAACCACTGGTTGGACATATCATAATGTTCCTACGCTTTATTAGGTTTATGCATTATCACCTCGTGCATTATGAGCAAGTCTAGTAACTGTCCGTTGCAGCGGTGTGCGAAATCCTTGGGATTGCACCCCGCTGTAGTTCGCGTCTGGCAATCGCTGGGATTGCAGGTTATAATTCCCTCGCGCAACCCTCCAAACGACGACCCAGTACTCGCGGTATTCGGTCCATCACCACTGGCTGCAGATGGCGGACATCATCGACCTCACGGTGTCTCCCCAACCCGAGATCATCGAAATCTCGTCTGATCAAGGAAACACCTCTCCTAGGTGCCATGCCCGAGCGCAAGAAAACGACAAGAAGAGAAGAAAGAAAAAAAGGTCCAACGGCATTAGCGCCTCCGCCCAGCCATCGAGGTCTCACTCGCCGGAAATCGCAAGCAAGTCCAGCCTCGGGCTCGACGGATGCATACATCCTCCAAAACCTGCCTCAAACACCCGACAGCATCCTTCGCCTACTGCTGGCGAACCCGAGCTTTTCTTTGTTGACGGCGCGGCCGCTCCTTTGGTTGTGGAAGATAGTCCCCCTCCAGAACTCGTTGTACCCGGCCATGATGGCAATGAGCTATTACTGCCATCTCATGTCACCGTCTTTCATGACAACGGTCCCACTCCTGCCCGAGTAATCCCGCCTCCCGGACCGAGCTCGGACGACGACGCGTACATAGAGTATCTCGAGTATGAAGATCGCAAGGTCTGTTTCACCGCGTCCGTTCTCTCGCATACGTCACGAATGATGTTTCAAGGCCCCCGGGTTGGTCCGCTATTTTGAGATTAATGGAGAGGAATCCAGTCAATCAAGGCCGTCAGTATTCAAATGCAAGAATTGTGGTGCAGAGGGCGAACATAAGACCCATGAATGTCCAGTACAGATAGTAAGTTAGGGAAACCATGGACGTATCATAGCTCACGGCTCTCTCAGTGCCTGACCTGCGGTGCTCGTGACGAGCACTCGACACGAAGCTGTCCCATTAGCAAGACGTGTTACACCTGTGGCATGAGGGGCCACATCAACAAAGTATGGGCACAACGTGTACATCTCGCTGCTCCTTGCTCACGAAGTGTTGTAGACGTGCCCCAATCGTTTTTCGGCCTATGCAACACCCGATTTTCATGGAAACTGCGATCGCTGTGGATCTGCAAAACATAGCATGAATGTATGTTGCTGTCGACGCAGACGCTCGAGTGGAGCCACGCTGACTAGATCATGTCATCCAGGAGTGCCCCACCCTTTGGCGTATATACCAATATGTGAACGACGGGGAACGCATCCTGATCATGCAGAACCGAGAGCAAAAGAAAAAACTTGCGATAGGCGAAGGAGGCGAAGGATACATCGGCCGGGTGATGTGGTGTTATAATTGCGCGAACACAGGTCATTTGGGAGATGTGAGTGCAGCTTACCATACCACCGATCATTCTGAATGTTTGGTAACCGAAGGATTGCAATGAACTACCGCATCCAGCGACCTTTCCTATGGAGCATTCTGCGTTTAGTTCCCACAATATCATGTCGGGGCCGTTCTACGATCCTGACACTGAACTAGACTCTACCGGACGCGGGGAGAGGGAGCGAGACAGTGACGTCGACCGGCCTCACTTACCAAACAACTGGGACGCAGGCGCTCCTGCAGACGTTGGCAAGCGAGGAAAAAACAGGGACAGAGAAAGGCTAGAGAAAAGATTCAGGGAACAGGAGGATGAGGGCGAGGACTGGTTTGATGGTATTCGGAATTCGAAGAAGAGAGCTGGGGATCAGCAAGCTCCATCTGCGCCTGGTGGAGGAAGATTAAGATTTGGACCGCTCAAAGATGGAGCGTTGGAGCGTTCGTCTTCGCCAGCTCCATTGCCTCCCAACCGTAGCGGGTTGAGCTTACTCGCACGGCTCAGCGACGCTCGCGGAGAGAAAACTCGAGACAAGGTTGACCGCGGCCGCGATCGACATGAACCGCCGCACCAACTTGAGAATACTATCCGCATCCGGGGAGCCGCGACCGAGCAAAGAAAGCGGACAGACTCTCAGAGGACTGGCTGGGAGCAAGGTCGAGCGTCCCAAGAGCGATGGAAGAGAGACAGACCCGCAGGATTGCATCGAGAGTCTGGGCCGGCCCACGGGCCACGGTATAGCGGTGGCTACGATAGATGACGGTGTACGCTTAGATACAGACTCCGCGGCTGGCGTTGGTCGAGCAAGGTACGTATCTCCCAAGCCCGTCGCAGGCCCGAATACAATGGCCCCAGACACGTCCATCAGTCCCGTCACCCGTGCTGCGATCTGCATCGAGTATGCATCTCTGCGGCATGATAGGCATTGCCCGACAGGCATGTATGTCACACCGTCCACAGAGAGCGTGTTCGTTTGGGACGCCGTTCTTTTCGTGCACAAAGGCGAGCGATCCCGAGCCAAACGGACCCACCGCGTCCACGAACTCATGCGTGTTCCCCAGGCCACTACGCAGGATCCGTGCTCAAGTTTGTCCTTACATTCCCAGACAATTATCCCGGCCGACCTCCTACGGTTCACTTCGTGACGGACGTGTTTCACCCACTCGTTGCGAATCAAACAGGGCTGTTCAACTTGACCGCGCGATTTCGACCCTGGAGGTGAAACACTTGGTCTTTGAGCGTAGACGACAGACTGACATTGTGCTCGGACGGCAAGACCGAAGGAGCATCATATTCAAGACATCCTGTACTTTGTAAAGACCGCGTTCAAGGATCGTGCACTCGAGGCATTGAATGAGATGGATGTTGTCAACAAGGAGGCCTTCAAGTACGTGCTGTCTGTACTTCTCTCCGTGTTTTGAGACCCGGCTTACTTTTTTGAATCAGGCTGTGAGTCCGTCTTGATGTTCTTATTGCACCCTCATCGTTGTCTCGTAGGTACACACAGAACAGGTCCTCATTCACTGCACTTGCCCAGCAATCTGCGCAGCTATCGCAATCACCCAGCGCGCTCTATGATGTTCCGAGCTCGAGAAAAGCTTATTCGTTTTACTTTGCTCCGACAAAGCGTGAAGAAGTTAACAAGATTCTTGAGACGCTTTCAATTCGGACACCCGACTAGCAGAGGATGTCAGTTCCGATGTCCCCCTGGGTAAGTAGGAGGTCTGAACGACACCGAATTCCAGCTGCGAAAGGTTGTTACTTCATCTCTCATCCGACAGTGGACAAGCGACGATCCCACGAAGGAGCCTGGGTTAGCATGGACGGTTTTTTCGGTGTGCTCTTTTTTCTCACGCCATAGTTAACAATGTTTTGAGTTAATTCGCATGTGAATGTCTATATAAGGGCATAAGGCTCGGGTTGGACGTGCACACTGTGCACTGTACGATGGGCCTAATTAACCGCCGCAGCTCATAGTATTAGACGGTGGGTTATCGCTTATCGTTTGACAGTCGTACGACGTATTTGGGCTAGTGTGAGCGGGTTTCTTCTTTGTTCAAGGTTCATGATCAAGGCTTTGTGTCAGTGTATGCTACCCTGGCAAGTCGAGTTGTATCCATCTGCCAGCAGACACTGTTAAAGATTACCCTCTGTTGTGTGATGCCATTCACTTTCCACTGATTCATAGTGCCATCGAGACCCCAGCCTCATTGTGCCATTGGCTTATGGATTCACTTCGAGCTGACTCAAAGTATTGCATGAACTGTGATGTGACGAGGCTTGGTTTCCTATGACGGGGATTGTCCCTTACTAATCGTTACATGGTCTAAGGCAGAGTCAGGAGTCTGCGCTACCGCTAGAGTAGAAATTTGCGTGCGAGCGATGAAAACACCTGGGCCGCGCATGTAGAGTTCTAGAGTTCTTTCCGCTCCAGAAATTCAGAATTTGGCACCCTGAAATGCATCATGTTACTGAATGTGTCCTCGAGAGTTCGTGGGCAGGGTCGCCGCTACTACCGTTCTTGTTGACACTGGACGGTCCGTTGTTTAACTGGGGCACCGCTTCAACATAGGGTGTGTCTGTGCCGGTGTCATCATCCTGTTCTCAAGCCGTTGGCATGATCATCAAAGAAGGGAACAATGCTTTGTCGCACCTCCTTGACCCTCCCAAAGTGCTTGGAAAGCTTCTCAATTACTAAACTGTACTGTAAATGCTGAGTCAGCTTTCTGAAATCATGTGAGACTCAAAGTGTTCTGAAATTCCCGACAAGCTAGTTACCGTCGAGGCTGGACGTTGAGAGAGTGCCGGGCATCCAAAGTAGAGTCGAGCACGTTGGATGAGTGAGCACCCTCGCTGAGAGATAGTTTGATGGAGTACTCCTTGTCGGAGTTACCACGGCCGAAATTTCTTTCATAAAGCTCGAACCTATGACAAAGAGTCAGGTAGGACCTCTGCCAGATACAAGCACTGAGCAACAGACGTGATGTGAGACTGCATTGCGTACGGTTAGCCTTACGCCCATCACGCTGGGAACCCAAATGCCACGTACACAGTAATCCAGTTCTGGGATCCGTCTGTTCGCTATCGGCAATCCGGAGAGTAAAACAAGGTTGACCAATGTGTGGATGTGGCTCTCCTTTGTGAAGTAAAGGACGACAGAGCTTTCTCCGTTATTTCGTGCGGCTTCGAGGTCTTCGACCACTTTTCGGAGCAGGGGAAGTGAGGTCAAGACACCTATTTCTTCCCTAGACACGGATTTTAAAAAGCAATGAAACAAAATGTATCTTGGGGAGTAGCAAAAGAGGTGAATGAAACATACTTTTCATCGCGGTCAATGCCATACTCCTGGGGGGCGACCAGGTCAAAAAGAGCCTTTGCGCGGCCATATAGTTCGTGGAGCTTGCGATCCTGCCTTTCGTCGGGACCTGCACCTTGCCCAGCATGTTCATCAAAGATGGCAAACAAAAACTGCCGGTGGTGAAGGGCACAATATTTAATGGTGTCGTACAGTTCTGAAACCTACGACAGAGTGAGTGAACAAAATATAACGTGTAAGTCAGACTTACGCGGGAGGGGTCAAATTTTTTCTGTTCCACATCACAAAAGTCTTCAAATAGCTTCTCCCAACGTTCTCGGAAAAGCCATGGTTCGTCACCACAACACCTGGGTAGCGTTTGGTCCGTATTGAATCTGATGTATCGTCATCACGTACCAGCGTTCTTGAATTTTGTCAACATCCAATGTTTCAAAATTCGTTCGCATGATCGCGCGGAACGAGCTCAGAAGCTCAATCACTTCCTGAATCACGAGATAAGGCGGAAAAGCATAGATGCTGGGTGTTCGCCTACTTTCACAACTTCGACCGGCTCCTTCTTCATGCTCTTTGGCCATGTGAGTTCTGGTCGTTTCTCAGGTTCGCCGGGCCGTAATAATATCTTGAGCCGCTTCTTGACATCGTCCATAAGGTCCTTTGCAGCATTTGAGTCGTCTAGAAGGTCCTTACGGACGATAAGGGCAGGGGGCCCTCCATGCGAGTTTTGACCGTTCCTGAACGGAATGACATTATTTGGGCTGTCATCCAGAGAGGATCGGGACGAGATCGAGCTGGCAGAGGAAGATGGGGGGTAGTTTGATTGATTGTCAACCAAAGCGGCAGCAAAGATCTCTGCCGAGGCGATAACGCGCCGTTCGGATGAGGTGTAAATCTGAAACGTAGGACTAGCAACGCGGTTGAGAGATTCGTCACATGCTGAGACTTACCGTGACGTTCTTGAGGGCATCCTTGTCTAGACGTGGAAAGATGAGCTGCCAAGGCTGTGGCAAATCAGGATGGCAACCTACTCATGATTGAAAGATCTTTTTTCATATTCTCGCCAAGATCTCTGGATTGGTATCTCGCGGAATGTGTGAACTGCGGATGTCAATGACGTGGAAGGGACGTGAGGCGAGGCGAATAGGATCTCACTTCACCACCCCATTTGAACACCAATGTCAACTTTGTTAATTTCCGCGGCTGACCGGCCTGGCGCTTCGAGTAGACGGGCTTGAGCTGCGTTTTCGTTCCCGGAAGGTCGATCTTACTGAAAAGGGCATTATTCAGCTGTGTGAGCTTCACAAGATCATCGCCGTCGGCACCCAGAGACTTGGCCTCTTCCACCGCCTTGGCAACAAGGTTTAGTTGCTTCCGCTCCCGGAGGATGATCTCTTCCTTCTCGCCGTTGAGTAGGCGGACAAAAGGTTGTGTCCAAACGTCGCCGATGGGGAAATTGAATTTCAGCTTTTGTTTTGGGGTGCGATCAGCATGGCGGAACACAGTCACGTTGGCTTTGAGGCACCAGCTCGCGGATTGGGACACGGCATCGGGTGGAGGGAGAGGGCGATCGATGGAAGATGAAACATGTACACAGAGAGAGGCAAGAATCTCTGCTGCTTTGTCTAATCGACGGGGAGGAGAGAAGTGGTGTGAGCCAGCTTGTGGTGGTGAGAGGGAGAAAAATGCAGACCATAGTAGGACTCGTTGCCTTTGACGAAGCTCCACCCGTTGACGTCGATCACCTTGCTGCACCTGCCGCCCTGACACCTCAGCATATCAAAGCCACAGACGTTTTGACCGAATGCTTTGCAGATCTTTGCAGCATAGGACTTTTCGCGGTCGCTGAGATGGGTAATGAAGCTGAAAGGAGACAGAAGATGAGAAGGAATAGGAATGGCGAACGAAACAAGGTACCGGATTTCCTTTCCCTCGGTGTTGCGGCGGACGACGCCGTCGACGACGGGAGACTTGCGGGTCTCGGCATGAAAATACTCTGCGCCGACGGTATAGACCTTGATGTCCTCTGAGTTATCGACGTCGATGAACTCCTCGTAGATGTAGGAACCGTCGGTGCGGGGACAGTTGAGATTTGAGTCGAGATCGCTGGACTTGTTGCCGACCTGGGAGAGAGATAAGGAGAGGAAGGCGTGTGGAAGGAAGGGGACGGGACCTTTCTGAACAAGCGACGCCCGCCACCGCCACGGAAGTAGATGTACACGTTGTGGTCCTCGCCACTGACAGGCTTCTCGACAAAAGGTTTTTCCAGGACACGGCCATCGATGATGATGGCGTTCCCGTCGTCGCGCATGGAGACCTCTGGAGTGAGACGGAAGTGACCGAGGTGGACGCCGAGCTTGTCGAAGGCGAGTTGCTTGAGCTCGGGGTCAAGACGGGGGCCGCCGTCTCTGGACACCTCCAGACGAGCGGGGGTGGGGACGTGGAGATGGTCGAGGACGGCGGCGACGAGACGACGGTCCCAGAGGAGGGCCTGCAGGGGAAGGTTGTTGATACAAAACGGGCTGCGGAGCTTCACGTAAGAGATGGCCTTGTCGAGGGGGAAGTCGGTGGAAAAGAAGGAGATGAGGACGTCGCAACGCGGCCAGTTTTCGACGTCTGGAAGGGGGTGAGCGGAGATACGGGGGCGGGAAAAGGAACGCGCCTTCGTCGAGGATGACCTTGTCGCCAAAGACCCTCGCCTCGATGGCGCCGCGGGACCACTCGACGAGGCGGGTGAGGATCTCGCGCATCGGCTTTGAGCGGGCCTTGATGTCCATGGCGCAGATGCCGAGGACGAGGGGCGGGCGGGGCGGGTCATGGGCGAGGGGCGGGTCGGAGGCGATGGACGAGCATGACGACGAGCGGGTGGGCGCAGACACGGGCATGTGCAACATACGGAGTGCACAGCCACAAGAGACTTGAGGCATTTGCGCGGACTGATAAACGGCGTGCTCGCCACCCGCGTCCGTCCGCATGCGTTCCGCCCCTCTCCAGCAGACCCCCACCCCCGCCCCCGCCCCCGTCCCACACCGTGTCACCGTCGCCATCGGGGGCATGACCTGCTCGTCCTGCGTCACCGCTGTCGCAGACATGCTGTCCCGCCTCCCAGGCATCGCCGACGTCGCCGTCAGTCTCCTCAGCCACTCCGCCACGCTCCGTGTCGACGACGTCTCTCTGGTCAGCGCCGTCACCGCCACGATCGACGACTGCGGCTTCGACGCCGTCCTCGTCAGCGCAGAGCCCTTCCGCACGCCTCCGCCCGCCCGTCTCCGTACGGTCTCGCTCCGTGTTGATGGCATGTACTGCAGGTGTGTCCCTCCAGCTTCTCCCCCCGCCTCCTCACCCCCCACCCGCAGACATTGTCCCGCAAGGGTCATGGATGCGCTCCGCCCCCTCTTCCCCAGACTCACGGTGTCAAAGCCATGCACCGACCACACCGACCCGCTCATCGAGTTATCCTACGAACCTGCCCCTCCAGAGTTCACCATCCGCACCCTCGTTTCTCACATCGATTCTGCGGACCCCTCGTTTACCGCGTCGCTGTATCGCCCACCCACGCTCGAGCAGCGCGCTCGCGCCATGCAGCTCCACGAGCAGACAACTCTCCTCAAGCGCCTCCTCTTCACCTTGCTCGTTGCCGTCCCTGCATTCATCATCGGCGTCGTCTGCACGAACCTCGCCCCCTCCGGAAATCCCTTGACACGCTACCTCCTCGAGCCCATGTGGGATGGGAATGCATCGCGCATACAATGGTCCATGTTCTTTTTGGCGACACCCGTCATGTTTTACAGCGCTGCGCTCTTTCACCGGCGCGCCATCAAGGAGATAATGGCCACTTGGCGAAAGGGAAACCCGACGCCGATCATGACGCGAATTACCAAATTTGGAAGTATGAATCTTCTCGTACACACCACCTTTCTCCGCCCTCCAGAACCCCCACTCACTACCCTTCTCCACAGGTCTCCACTGGCGTATCCGTGGCGTATTTCGCCTCTGTCGCGCTTCTTGCGCTCGCGGCGTCTCAGCCACCTGCTACAGGTAGAATCGGCGACACCTCCACGTACTTTGATTCTGTCATCTTCCTCACCCTCTTCTTGTTGTGCGGCGAGTAGCGACAGTCGATTCCATCCCTTATACTGACCCAAAGCTGAGTTAGGCCGGTTCCTCGAGGCGTACAGCAAGGCACGGAGTGCCGACGCTATTACTGCATTGAGCTCCCTTCGTCCAGCAGAGGCCCTTCTTGTCACTCCCCGCGACGAATCCGACGTGGTCTCGTTTCCGCACGCGGACTTTGAGAAGAGTAACTCCCTAAGCGATGGCGGTTCCGCCATTACCCCTGGGCTTAAAGCCCAAATGGTATCTGTCGACCTTCTCGAAGCTGGCGATATTGTTCGCATTTTGAATGGTGCGACTCCGCCCTCCGACAGTACCATTGTTTCTGGGATCGAGACCTTGTTCGATGAGAGCTCTCTCACAGGTGAGGCAAGGCTTATAAAAAAAAAGGTTGGAGATCGAGTCTTCCTTGGCACGATCAACAAGGCAATGGCCGTCGACGTCAAAGTGGACGCCGTTGGGGGTATGACAATGTGAGCACCGCTTCAGTGCTGCCGGCCTGTCTGACAGTTTTCGCAGGTTGGATCACATTGTTCGTATTGTTCGTGAGGGACAAGTTCGCCGTGCCCCAATCGAGCGCATTGCGGACATGGTCACCAGTGTGTTCGTCCCGATTGTCACATTGCTCGCTATCATCACCTGGGTCGTCTGGCTCGTTCTCGGACTAGGAGGTATAATTCCTCGCAATTACCTTGACACCCAGGTCGGTGGCTGGAGTATGTTCCGTTCATATTCTCTCGGTCTCTCGGCTAACCTGTTCCACAACTAGTCGTATGGTCGCTCGAGTTTGCAATTGCAGTGTTCGTAGTCGCCTGCCCTTGTGGTATCGGTCTCGCAGCTCCAACTGCGCTCCTAGTTGGGTCTGGCCTCGCAGCCAAGCACGGCATCCTTGCACGCGGCGGAGGCGAAGCGTTCCAAGAGATGGCACAAGTCGACATCGTTGTGTTCGACAAGACCGGAACACTGACAGAGGGCGGGCATCCTCAGGTCTCCAACTTCGAGGTGGTGTTGGGGTCATCATGGACATGTCATACCATCCTTGGCATTGCTGCGGAGCTCGAGTCTGCATCATCACACCCCTTGGGTAGGGCTATCAAGCAATATGCGGTGAAGCATGGAGCGGCCCAAATGAGTGCGACAGATTTCTGCGAGGTTGCCGGGCGTGGTGTGAAAGCACTCTTTGGTGCGTTGGGTTGTACGGCTCTCATTGGAAATGAGGTCTGGATGCGGGAGCACGGAATCATTCTGGACAATCAGACGGCCACTATGCTGGTCAAGTGGACGGCCGAGGCCAAAAGTACCGCCCTCCTCGCGATCAGCGATGGCGACTCCGAAAACTTCTCTGTCGTGGCCGTCTTTGCCATTTCGGACACTCTGAGGCCAGAGGCTCCCGGCGTCGTCCAACATTTCCGCGAAATGGGGATTGGGACTTGGATCATCTCTGGGGACAACGAGCTGACAGCAAATGCTGTCGCAAAAATGGTCGGTATCCCAGAGATGAATGTTTTTGCCGGGGTGCTCCCCCACCAGAAAGCAGAAAAGATTGAGTGGCTGCAGGCAAACGGTGTCAAGCGCCACCGTTCGAGATGGCAGTGGCTTTTCGGTAGTAAGCCGAGAGAAAACGAACGGTGCACCGTGGCGATGGTTGGCGATGGCATCAACGACGCACCTGTGAGTCGCCCTCATTTGCCTGTCCCTCTCTGGGTACACCAACAGATGTAAAAGGCTCTTGCTGCAAGCGACATCGGAATTGCCATTGGATCTGGTAGCGATGTTGCCATTTCCAGCGCATCGTTTATCCTCGTGTCCTCGAACCTCAAGAGTCTCATCACGTTATGCGACCTATCTCGAAAAGTCTTTAACCGTGTCAAGCAAAATTTTGTAAGCGCTTCGGTATTCAGCACAATGATGCGATCGCTGACTCGCTGTCGCAGGTTTGGGCGTTCATGTACAACATCGTTGCGATACCCATTGCGGCAGGTGTGATCTACCCCGCTGGTCACGCCCGCCTTGCTCCTGTGTGGGCATCACTAGCAATGGCACTGTCGTGAGTCTAGTGTAAGTACGCGGGATTCAGAGTATTAACCCTCCTGGACTCAGGTCCATTTCCGTCGTCACTTCTTCCTTGCTGCTCAAGTTGTACAAAGGACCCAAAGGGTGATTCGAATGTGGTCGTCCCACTCCCACACGGAGGTTGCTTGCGCACTCATAAAATCAAGTTGACACAGCCACTTGTAATTTCATACATGTCAGCCAAGCTCGCAAATTGCAGGTCAAGATGTTTTCTGTTGGTGCAATAACTGGTGGTCCTTCTTCGTGCGATAAAAGTCAGAGAATGATAATCGAATGCCCAAGAACCGGCAGTCGAGATCAGGATGAGACTGAAGTGCATGAACGATAGATTGTGCAGAGTCACTAAAGGATGAGCTGCACTCCCTCACGAGTGTGCGCGTTTTCGAAAGGGATTGAGGGCCGATACGATCCGGTGCTGGGATAGTGTAGATTCCCTGGCGTGACGTAGAGTGTGAGAAGACAAGGAACGACTCTGAAGAAAAAAAAACACACTCTATCCATGTCTCTTGCTTGGTCCCGTCTTGCTGATTCTGACAAGCAGTAGTGGTAAAAGTTTTCCTGTCGACGTCGTCGTAACAAGTATTCAAAAATCAAGGAATTAACACACCGTGGCCTCACGGAACTGTAAAATTGCCTGAAAAACATCTCGAACTTGGGTAAGCAGGCTCTCCTGGGAAGCAAGTCAGTAGAGCCACGACGCCAGAGAAATGCAGCCAAACCTCCTTTCCGGCTTTTGGGAAAAGCAGGAATACCTTCTTGACCATCCTGTCGAGGTACGAACGGTGTGCTTCGATCATGGCGTCAAGATCCCCTTCACGCCTTTGGAAAAACTCGTTCAGGAGTTTCCAAGAGCAGGCAATGACCTCCAATTGGCAATAGGCTTGCATCTGACGAATGAAGTGTATCATTTCGGCCATGACGATGCGGATCTGATGCCAATCATGCTCAAGGTCTAAAACATGTACCGCAAGTCGGGGAGATCAAGGGTAAAGGCAAGCCTACCAGGTAACCTCAGGAAGGTCCTTGATGCACCTGCGATTTTCATCCAACCTTGACTCAATGTGCTTTCCATCCTTTTCATCCTCCAAAGGTGGTTAAACAACTTCAAATACTTGACCATTGAATCGGGGTCGAGTATGGTATCGATTGGGGCATCAACTTTGTACTCGAGGGTGAAGACATCCCAACCGATTTCGCCATGAGAGTACTCTAGCATACGCGCATCGAGTCTGCGAAGGACGTCCGGGGGATCATTTTGTGCGTTGGAGGTGCGGACGGCTGTCTCAAGTGTCGCCGTCAGATTATGTCGATAAAGGGTGTTCGCGGGTCGAGTGAGATTTGGACTACGGAAAGGGTCAACGATCGGCAGACTTGAGTGGCAAATAGACTTGCCCTAAAGCCTCCATGAGTTGCTCTGCAAAGTCTCCGTAGCCAAGGAGTAGATAGTGTTTCAGAGCACAAAGGTGATCCATCAGTTTAAACTTTTCGGTGAACACTTCGAAGAGCCGTTGACTGGCTGTCGAGTAGGCGGAGTCTATGGATCGTTCGAGTCCTGCAATATCACTATACTTGAGGGCTATGGAGGGTGAGAGATACAGCTTGGTTGAACATGGGCAGAGATGTGCTCACTCCCACCCGTATTGCTCATCTTTTCTCGGGTGGCAACCCAATCGGTGTCGTGGCAGCTGTATCGGATGAAGTTGAGGCTTTTTCCAGTGGAGAATATCTAGGGAAGAATAGTCAGTTACGGGCGCCCTGTTTGGCAATGCTCTTGCTTGCCTTTTTCCCGAAGGCTTCTCCGACGAACATGGGTAACATATCCTTTCTAAACCGATATTTTGCCTCCCAGAGGCGAAGGCCGCTCTCGCGCTCGGTGGACATGTCTTCTGTGTCACCTGTGAGTGCACCAAAGACGCCGTCTCCGCTGCCTGTCATTAATGAAGGGTGCAACAGGTGTTGGACATGGGCGAGGTCTGGGTCGACAGAGACGAAGAACTCGTTGTAGGGATCATAGAGTTCACCTGAAAACAACCATTTGTGCAAGGTGGCAAAGAAGGGTTTTGATACCTGTTTGCAAATGAGGGCGGGATGGCTGATGAAGGAGAAAGACGGACTTGTTCAAGTAGCTGGTCTGTGAACTTGCGAACAAAAGGGTCACCATTGTCTGTATAGCTGTGAATGAGGTTCACCAGGGCGCCGCCCTGAGCGCCTGGTAGGCAGATGTCAGGAGCGATATGAGAAATGGAAAGAGAAAGGATGCACCCCTGGCCCCTTCGATGCAGACACTCATCATGCGCATTCTGAGCCTCCAGTCGTTGATCCAGACATCCAAGCGTTTGAGGGTGAGGGCGGACTCGTGGTCTGTTGGGTCGTGGTCTGAATCTGAAACTTGTGGGGACGGGATTGATATCTGGGACTCGAGGATGGCAACCAGACGATAGTATTCGGTGAGCTGAGCCTGGAGGTGATGGGATAGACTCTGTTCGATCATACCTGCGGCGGAGTGGCGTTGGCGGTCTTTAACGAAGACGTCGACTCTAGAATAGAGATGACCGACTTCCGCGAGCTTGTGCACCAGAGACCTTACGGGAGAGGGAATGATGTACCTCTGTGAGAGGGTGAGGGAGGGGTGTGTGGGAGAGGGAAGCAAGTACCGTATCATCGGGGAAGACGAGCTTATTGAGATGATCGTGGTCGGAGAAGGCGAGATGGATGTATTTGCCAGATATGCCTTGGAGGAGATAAAGGGTGTCACGCAAGAGAAGATGCTCGGGGAGGTGTGGTCGTGCTTGTTGGGTGAGTGGACAGACAGGAGGAAAGGGGGAAGAAGTACCTGCGCGGGCGCGGTAGTCGCGCAGGATGACAGCCTTGGACTTCTGCTTGGGCGTGTGGGGCTGGGGGTCGGGCGGGCTTGGCACGGAGTCGGGAGGCCGGGTGGGGGCCGGGTAGAGAGCGGGGAGGAAGGAGGGAGGGGGGGAGGGGGCGGCCGCGAGGGTGTAGAGGAAGAGGAGGGCCTCGTGTTTGCGGGAGAGAACGGGCTGCGGGGGGGTGAGGGGGGATCGGACGGGCGGGCGGGCGGGCACGGACCTGGTCGAGGAGGCGGGAGAGGAGGTTTGTGAAGCGAAGCGCGGCGGTGCTCGGCGTAGGGTGGCGGAGGACTGCGGGGGGGTCAGCGCGGGTCGGGCGTCGGCGCGCTCGCTCACGGTGTCGCCTGATGAGGCCGGCGAGGTGCGCGGTGTCGGTCGGGTATGCGTGGCCGATGTGGCTGTCTCGGACGGTCAGCGGCGGGCTCGGACGGGGCGGCGGACGGACCTCGCGAGGATGTCGGCCGCGCGCACGGCGAGCTCGTCCCGGACGCGCTGCGAGCCAGGCACGACTGCCGCGATCAGCCCGTCGAGCGACGACATGGCGGTCAAGCCCGCTCCAGTCACGTGCCACGTTCCTCTCCCCATCCCCCCATGGACTCCCGTCCGTTCGCGTATCAGACACGCCTCCTCGAGCATTCCCCCTCCCCCTCCTCCTCCCGCTCGCCCCGCCCGACGCCCTCACATCGCGTCGCTGCAAGCCTCGATGTCCTCCGGGGAAAGTGGGAAGAACGCGCCCGCGCCGACGCCCCCTCCAGGCCCACCCACCCCCTCGACGATCCCCGTGCCGATGGCACCCTCATCAAGCGCCACACCCTCCCTCCCCACATCCTCGCCTCTCCCCTCTCCCCGAACACTACCGGCATATCCGTCCACAACCCCACCGCCCCTTCCTCCGCGTCCCCACCGGCCCATCGCATTCGCTTGCCTCCCTCCACCTCTGCATCTACACCCCAGTCCTCGTCCAGCTCCCCATCTCCCCGCTCACACCGTTCAAATACCCTCGACAACTCGTTGGTCGACTATGCTGCAGCTCGTCAAGCGTTAAACACGCTCGCTGATTCTCCTCCGACCCCCTCTTCTCCCGCTTCCAGGCCCTTGTTCACCCCAAATGTGTCTGCCGCCGCTCTACGCCGCCGCCCCGTCTCGGTCTACGCGTCTCACTACACCGCCTCAACTCCGCCGGACAATCCCCATCGACCGTCCTCTACTCCCGATCTCCCCGACACCGCACCCCCGTCCCCAGAACGCCCTCCATCTCGCACTTCGCATTCACCCTCACCCTCTCCTGCTCCGTACTCTCCACTGTCTCCCACATCATACCACAGTTCGCACGCAGCCAGCAAAAGGGCTTCCGCGTACGGGCAGATCGGTACCCGCAGACTCGGTCGCCACCTTCCCCGCATAGCCAGCGGTGACGCCGACGACACTTCCCCCCGCTCCCGCCACCCCTCTCCTCCTGTGGATCAGACCCTCCCGCAAAGGCAGAGTCACCCTCGTGACGAGCTCGTCTCGAGCGAGCGAATTGCATCTGGTCTCATCGATTCCGATGACGTAGCTGGCGTTCCTGGTCGTCTTCGGTTGTCCCGCGACAAGGCACCATCAACCGTTCATTCGTCCCCCTTGCCGTCCTCCCGTTTGACAAGGGGGCTCTGGGCAGACACACAAAGACATTTGCTTCAGGCCTACGAGTATCTCTGTCACGTCGGCGAGGCCCAGCAGTGGATAGAGGGTTGTCTTGGCGAGGAGCTCGGCTTTGGTGTTGTTGAGATGGAAGAGGGCCTGAGGAATGGTGTTGTCCTCGCCAAGTTGGTCCGAGCATTCCAAGGTGACCGTGTAGTTCGCCGCATCTATGAGGTACAGTCTTCCCTCGCTCACCCACTCTCGTCCTGACCAGTTTTCCAGTCAAAGTCATCCAAACTGGACTTTCGGCACTCGGACAATATCAACTATTTCTTTCTCTTTGTTCGTCAACTTGGTCTCCCCGAAGTAGGTTCTTCCCTTGTTTACTCCCGATACCCTACATCGTCATTCGCGATCCTCTAGTGCTTTATCTTTGAACTCACGGACTTGTACGAGAAGAAAAATCTTCCAAAGGTCATTTACTGTATTCACGCCCTCAGGTATGATACAGACGCTGTTTAGTCGTCGACAACTCACGTCGCCCAGTCATCTCCTTGCCAGGCGGGGACTAGCCCAGCGTATAGGAAACTTGCTCGGCCAGCTGCAATTCTCTGATGATCAACTACAGAAAACGCAGAAAGGGCTCAACGATGCTGGCGTTCCAATGCCCAACTTTGGTAACGTGGGTCGGGAACTCGCCAAGGAGATTAACGAGGACCCTGAGGTCGAGACGGAGACCGAAGACGAGCGTAAGTATTACTATCTCATTCTCTTTCTTCCATCGTCGTACCGTATATCCTAGGACGGGACCGCTTGCTTTTAGAGAGCGAGGACTTCATCAGAGCAGTGCAATGTTTGGCGCGTGGACACCTTGTTCGAAACGCACAAGCCGCCCAATATGCTCGCCTCCGTTTTGCAGAACGTCATGTACCCAAGATGCAAGCTATCTGTCGCGGTGCGGTCGCACGACGTCATGTCTCTGCTATTCGCAGGGAAATCATTGATCTTACACCGTTGGCGGTTCGCCTCCAGGCAATTTCACGCATGGCCCTGAAGCGTCGGCAATGGCTCGCCTATCTTGAGCACATTCGGGCGTCTGTCAAGTATGTTGTCAAAATACAGGCACAAACTCGGGGTGTGCTCCGGCGACGACAATTTGCTCGACTCAAGATGGCACTGCAGAGTGGTCGGATATTGTTCGTACAGCTTCAGTCTTCCGCGCGGGCCAAGATCGCAAGACAAAACGTCAGTGAAGTATCCAAGACGTTCGCTAAGGTCGAAATTTCAGCGTCTGTCGTGTCCGTGCAAGCGACCGCACGTGGGCTGTTGAAGAGGACTGCAATTTCCGAGCAATTAAAGAAGCTTGATCTCGTAGTGGATACCACTGTCGCACTACAGGCCCAGTGCCAGGGTGTGCTCGTGCGTAGGCGTGTCCGAACGCAGCTTGCAAAACTGGACCATATGTCTTCCACTGTCATTCGAATTCAAGCCGTTGCCCGGACATATATCGCTCGCAAACGCTTACTCAATCTCATCCGCGGTCTCCGTCGAGCAACCCCAATGTTAGTAGGACTCCAAGCCCGTGCCCGTGCCAGTCTTGCCCGTCAGCAACACAAGAACCTCAACAAAGCTCTTTCCGAGGTCAAAGTCGTCTCTTCCGTGGGGGATTTCCAAGCGCTCGCCCGTGCTGCACTCACCCGCAACCGACATCGAGAGCAGCAGAAGAGGCTCGAGTTCGTCGCGCCTGATGTGACGGGTTTGCAGGCTGTTGCAAAAGGTTACTTGGTACGCAAGGCCTACATCGCATGGCGTGATCATTTGTGGAACAGTCAACCTGTTGCAACGCTGTTACAAGCTCTACTACGAGGTGCTCTCCAGCGGCGCAGGTTCTACGCAAAGATCCAATACTACCGCGAGAATTTACACAAAGTCATAAAGATCCAATCTCTTTTCCGTGCTAAAGAAACACGCGAACAGTATCGCCAGCTCACTCTGGGTAAGAACGTCACGGTCGGCACGATCAAGAATTTTGTCCATCTTCTCGACGATTCAGAGGCCGATTTCCAAGATGAGATCAAGATAGAGAGGTTGAGGAAAAGGGTGGTAGAAAATATTAGAGAGAACCAGGCGCTCGAGAATGACGTAAACGATTTGGATGTCAAGATTGCGCTGGTAGTGCAGAACGTCAAGTCGTTTGAGGAGCTTGTCAAGGTGCGACGAATGTATGGTGCCGATAGTGCCGCGGTGCATGCCGCGCGAGCATCCATTCTTGCTGCCCACGGTGATCCATTTGCTGGGGCTTACACTTTGGATCATGTAGCCAAGAAAAAACTCGAACTATATCAACAACTCTTTTACTTACTTCAGACCCGAGCGGACTATCTCCGCCAACTGTTTGTTGAACTAACTGACGATGATTCGGAAAAGCACAGATCGTTGGTCGAGCGCGTTGTGTTGACGTTGTTTGGATACGGGCAAGATAGACGAGAGGATTATCTTCTACTCAAGCTATTCCAGGTCAGTATTCCCTAGTCTGGAATACTTGCCATCGTACAATCACCCGTGTACATCTACAGCTGTCCATCCGCCAAGAAGTTGCTAGCGCCCAAACAGTCGAGGACGTTATTCATGGCCATCCAATGTACATGAACATCGTAGTTCAATACCTCCGACCTAAACAGGTCACCTACGTTCGGGAAACCCTTCAGGCCATCGTACGGGAACTTATCGAGGCTACCGATCTCGACCTCGAGTCGGACCCCTCAAAGGTGAGCATGTTACGTTTCTGCGGGTGACAAACTCTCACTCAAGGTTTAGATCCATCGGGCGAGGATTGATATAGAGGAAATGCGATCCGGCCGGACCAGTGCAAAGGTCAAGGACCTCTCTTTTTACGAAGCTCTAAGAGACCCGGATACGAGAGCTGAGTACATCAGGCGTAAGTGACAATTCAGAGATTCTACCGTAGCAGCTCACGAATAACGTCGTCCAGATTTGCAGAAGTTACAATGGTGGAGCGAAGCATTCATTATAGCTATCATCCAGTCGGCTAGAAAGATGCCGTACAGTATGCGGTTCATTGCTCGTGAGACATTGCTTTCCTTGCGCGTAAGTTGGTGGGAAGCCCCTTGAGCGTCATATCATTCATGTTGTCCCAGGAAAAATTCCCCGATGCACCGGACAAGGCTTATGCAGCATGTATCGCAAGGCTAGTTTTCTACAGATACCTCAATCCGGCTATCCTGTTCGTTCCATTGATCCTTCAACCCGACACCTTTTGATTCGCAATTAGCGCTCCGGAGACTTTTGATATGGTCTCCACCACAATTGACGTCGCCTCGAGGAAAAATCTCGCACAGATATCTCAGGTGTTGACACAAATCGCAACGGGCTCTGAGTTCTCAGAAGACAGCCCCCAGTTTATACCCATTAATGAGATGGTGTGTAAGACCGTTGCAGAAATGACGGTCTGGATGCTCCAGAGTAACTGCTCCCTGCTATCCTGGATTTGTCGACATTACCTGACGTTAACAATACAGTCGCCGATGTCCCGGACGCTGAGACTCATTATCATGCACATGAATTTTTGGATGTTGCCGTCCAACCAAAGCCTATCTATATTTCACCCAATGAGGTGTATGGTATGCATGCTCTACTCTCAAAATACCAGGACAAACTCGTAGGGACCCCTTTTTTTCCACAACTACTTGTAACCAACGTTTTTGTTTAGTCGCCTTCTCGTGACGACGCTCTGCGTGTCATATTGCACGAACTAGATGGTGTTCCGCACCTCGACAACGACGAGCTAAAGGATGCTCGAGATAAAGCTATTACTCTAGAACTCACGAACAGGTTTGCGCGAGTTCGAGGTTAGTTTTATTCCAATACTCGAAGTATCCTGCCCATGTTATTTCAAGATCCCCAAGCGGACGAGAAAGCATTGTGGGTCCAAGCTAAGCGTGGTGTTCTGGCGATCCTTCGCGTTCAACCTGCCCAAGACCTTGTCGAGTCTTTGATGCGCCCAGTGACTGAGGAAGATGAATCCCGTTGGGAGACTATTGTAGCCGAAATGGACAATGAACCTATTAGCCGCCGCATGCCTTCAACCAGCGGTGCCGAATCCGGGTACAGGCTTGAGGATATACGATCGTACGTAGACGAACTTTCCTCACCAGAGTATGATCTTGACATATTTCTAGACTTCAATTCAAAGAAGTCAAAGCGCATGCCATATTCTTTCTTCTCGAGCTCGAAAAGCTGGGGAAGATTACGCGAAACGACGGATTCCAAGGCATTCTGAATGCTATTGCAAGTGATGTTCGCAGTAAGCACCGAAAACGACTGCAACGTCAGCAAGAGATGGACAGCATGATGGACACCATCAAGCATCTCAACGAACGCAAGAAGTATTTTGAAGAACAAATCGACAGTTACCACAACTACGTCGAAGCTGCGATGGCTACCATGCAGCGAGGGAAAGGGTATGAAAGTTGGCCATCTCCCATGTGGTGACTGACACGATTCCGTTTCAAGAAAAAAGAGATTCGTTGTTCCATTCACGAAGCAGTATTTCCACCTTCGCAACCTGCAGAAATCCGGAAAGAGTCCTCAGTTTGGCTCGTTTAGATACAGCGCTAAAGACCTCTATGAGAAAGGGATCCTCTTGTCTATCGACAAATTTTCCCCTCGTCAATTTGACAAGATAGACGTTATCATCTCGTCGGAGAAAGCAGGTGTCTTTAACATGGAGGTCCTCAACAATGCTCTCGGAATTACAAACCGGATTGGCATGGCGGATCTCCGTATGGAGGACTTGCTTCAGGCGCAGTTCGAGAATCAAGCCTCACTTTCGCTTTTCGATGGGTTGGCTAAAGTCAACATCAACCTTCTCTTATACCAGATTAACAAGAAGTGAGCGAGTCTACTCCCACGTTTGCCTATACTGTGAGCTGACATGTGAATCCAAGGTTTTACGTCTGATCTCTGCCCATTATCTACACCTGCTTTCTTTTCTTATTGCATTTCGATGTTGCCATCTGACCTTGCTCCATCCCTGAATCATTAACACCCCAGTATTACACATCGTCTTGAACTCTGCTCAGCATGTAACGGTAGTCTAGCTAGCCACGTTCTGTATTACTTTCTTTTTCTTGCATATCTTCTCGCGTCTTATAATGTATTCGCTTGCCCAATGATGCCCCTTCACACTTTAGCCTGGGCACTGCCACAGTACCGTGGCATCGGCCGGTGATCCTCGCTGCGCTTGCAGAGACTTTCATGTCTGCCTTTGGTCTCCCGCCACTGCCGTCTGGTTGGACAGAACACGTCGGTAACGTACAATGAAACCCAGGTTGGAGTGCACTACAGACTCAAACAGCGTCTTCCCTATGCAGGACCAAGTGGCCAGCCCTATTACTACCATGCCGCGAGTCAACAATCGACATACATTCGACCTGTTCCTGCCTTTCCCGCCGTGGTCCCTCCTGCTCAGTCGATCAGGAAAAAAAAAGAAAAGCCCCTCATCAAGAAGTCGATTCCGGGCACCGAATGGCTCCGGGTGACAACCACAGAAGGGAATACATTCTACACGCACAAGGGGAGAAAAGAAAGTGTATGGGTAGTTCCAGAAGAAATCAAGGAAGCTCTACTGGGGCTCGAGCGCGCGGAAGCTCTCGAGGCAGAGCAAGCAAGACTCGAGGAACGGGAGACAGAGGAGGAGACGATGGTGATTGAGCGGGAGAGGCAGGAAGAAGTAGAAAGGGTCAAGGCTGAGGTGGAGGGACTTCTGAAACGGAGAAAGCTTGGTGAGCTTGAACCGTTGGATGAAGTGATCATCACAAAGAAGGCACGTGTTGAGGAAAGCGATGAAGAAGGGGCGGGCTCAGAAGAGGACCAAAGCGAAGAGGAGGAGGAGGAGGAGGAGGAGGAGGAGGAGGAGGAGGAGGGGAGGGCTTTGCAGGAGATAGCTGATTCTCAACTCGATGTGGAGGCGGAAGCAGAGCAAGGGAGACAAGAGCCAAAGACAGTGGACGCGGGAGAGGAAGAAGAAGCGCAGAGGGTCCAGGACAAGCGACCACTCACTATGCCCGCTCGTGTCGACCTTTCGCTCGACGAAGCAAAAGCTCTTTTCAAGGTGCGTAATTTATGCCGGTAACTCGTCTTGACGTTCACGGGTGCTTACAGACGCTCTTGCGAGAGAAGGATGTCAATCCTTTGCACCCTTGGGATACCTCTTTACCGCTTTTCATCTCGGACCCTCGATACGTGCTTCTCCCCTCGGTCTCAGCACGTCGTGACGCCTTTGACGAATACTGCCGAGATCGTGCTCGTGAGTTGCGTCAAGAATGTGTCAAGAAGGAAAAATCGCAAGCAAACCCCAAAGAAGAATTCGAGTCCTTACTCCATGCTGCAGTAAAGAGTACTCGCACTGTGTGGTCCGACTTTCGTCGGACATGGAAAAAGGATCGACGTTTCTACGGCTGGGGTAGAGATGATCGTGAGCGTGAAAAACGTTTCAAGGACCACTTGAAAGAGCTTGGAGAGAGTATGTCCTTTCTCGCCTGTGTGGTGATGGGAACTTACGGTTGGTCAGAAAAGCGCGCCGCCGCTGAGAAGGCGGAAACAAACTTCTTCACCCTGCTTCGGGGGTGTGGCTTAGTAAAGCCAAATTCGGTCTGGAAAGATGTAAGGCCTCTCACTTCATTTTACCCTTCTCCCATGTGCTGAAAAGCCGAAAGATTAAAGGGAAATTGTCCTATGATCCACGATATGATGCTGTTGGCTCGTCCACACTTCGAGAGGAACTCTTTAGCGCCTTCTTGAAAGCTCATGTGTCGTCTGATGGTAATCATCGTCAAGATAAGGATGTGGAACTGCAGTCCAATGCACCCGTGGGCGAACTGGAGGTTGATTGTAAACGTGAAGAGAAAAAAGAACGCGCCCTAAAAGAGCGAGAGGAACAAGTGAGGGTACAACGGGGTCGCATGGAAGTAGAGATTGGAAAATCCAGGCTGGGACTGACCAAAGAAGAAAGTGAAAGGGTGTTCCGGTGAGCCGCCAGGGTTTTTCTTTCCTGAATCCATTGTCTCTGTGGCATTCAACGAGATTCTCCTTTGGGATGCAGTACCCTTTTGACCGATGTTATTCGAGACCCCCAGGTACGTTGCCAACATTTTCATGAGCAGACTCTGATTGTCCACTCAGCTACCTTGGGACGCCGTTCTTCCGCAATTGAAGACGGATCCTCGGTTCATAGATTCGCCGTTGCCCAGAGATCAACAATTACACTTGTTCCATTTACATATGCATCACCTCCGCTCAAAGCATCTGAACATTCTGTATACACTATTTAGTGCGCACGCACCCTCTCTAGCCACCCCCTTTTCCCACCTTCCATGTGAGTCAATTGAGAAATCTTTGCCGGCCACCAAGCTTGGATTCGGCTCCCGGGAACTGGAGAGGGAGTTCGACAAATGGCAGAGGGAGAGGACCTATGACGCACGGAAAGCATTTGCTGAGATGCTGACCGAAAATGCGTTCGTGGAGTTTTGGGGAAGGCTTGGGAAGATGGGTGGCGAGGGTGTCAACGGGGGGGTAGCTGCCGAGGACCTGGGAGAAGACGAAGGAGAAGGTTTCGGCGGGAAAGTCGACATGAAGGCTCTGGCCAAGAACGTCAACTTGGAGGAGATTGTGAAAGTGTTGAAGGTAAAGAGTTGAAGAGATTCTGAAATTTGAATCTCCTAAACGCCACTGACTGATGGATTCTAGAACGACAAGAGGTATAACGTGTTTGAGCATGTCCCAGACCAAAGAGAGAGGTGGATTCGGGTGTGTGGTACTTCAGCTCTATCTGGCAAACCCACATATCCCTGTGGCACAGGACTACTTGGCCGGTCTGTCTGCGCCGAAGCTATCTGTCCATGTCTGACCGTGCCGCGCCTCTGGGTATGAGATTCGACGCAAGGGGTGTAGTACCGGCATTATTGTAATTACCTTGTTTTATATGAAGGCTCTACGCCGACTACCGTTCGTCACATCGAGCGAGAAAATCCTCGATAAATACTATGCTACCGTACAGGTCTGTCATACGATATTTATCGTGCAACTTAAGAAGGATTCAAAGAGAGTTGATGTGGGCTGTACGAGAAGGCATAGAGTTGTGTTCACCGTCACCGTTCCATGTTGACGATGGGTCCTGCTGAACAATCAAATGGTCAATGTCGGATCGGCGGTAAATTAGCAAGGCGATCTATATTCAAGAACGTACTGTCTGAACCCAGTTCCACCACTGTTTTGTGTCATGGTCCAGTTTGCGTAATCTTTCATTCTCATGATTCATGAGCAATTTCTCGTCCAAGTCTCGTAACAGCCGAATGTTTGCGCGACCACGACTGCGCGACAATGCTATGTGGATGTTGAACGGCGTGAGCGATCCTGACAGAAGTATTGCGATGTCGATTATCGCACAAGTGATCGTTTGGCCTTGCGAACGGTAATCCGTGGATGCGTACGCTGGTGTAAGAACGTTCTTCTTTTCATTTCCGACGATGATCGTGAATGACCGCCGTATTGGAATAAGCGGAACAACACCCTTCGCCAAGGCCTCCAACTGCGGCGCTTTTGTACTTTTCATCACCTTTGCGAGCACATAAGTAGGTGGGAAGGCCAAGCGAACCACACAGACTCGGAACGAATGAAGTTCGTTTCGTTTTCATTGAGCACGATCTTCACAATTTCACCTCTTGTTCCATTTGCGATGTCGAGATCCGTCTCGACATTGAAAGTCGCCATGACTTTCATGCCCACCGCCAATAACAAGTTGCCCGGAAGTCCGCCGTGTTCATCCTGTTTGGCACCGCGGGACGAAGATTTCGTGGCCATTGCGAAGCGCTCATTCAGATTCAGAGAACACCCGCCTATGGTGTCAATAGCGGGAACGACAAAGAGTTGACGACCAGTCTGCCGACAACGCTCGTATGCGATTCCAATGGCGACGTACAGAGTGACGTGGTGTGCTGAGAACGGCTTCGTTCCATAGCACCAACTTTGAAAGTAAAATCCGTCGGAGAACAGTTCGGATTTGTGATAACAAGACATTTCGATATGATGCGCTCGACAACGGCGAAGATGATTAGAAAATCAAGTGGCCAGTCAGTACAGTACACTCGCTCACAACGTATACAGTTATACTGTATAAATCTGATGTTGTATCGGCTTTTGGCAGCTCCCGCAGTGGTATGCGGGCACAGCCCATACATAATGTATGGTGTATAATGTATAGGGTGCGAGAATGGAGTATACATTGTGAGATTTAATTTTATAGAGCATTGGAGCACAGTATGGACTCGTCGTCAGGTACATGGTATGGAATACTGCATATGGGGAGTACTATTGAGGTCCGATGTCTAGCAGAAGGGACCGAGACCCCAACATTCTGCTTTGCTAGAGACGTCCACTTGCACCTTGTCATGCCACGCAGCCTCCCAAAGTGTCGACCATGGTTGAAACCTGCACCATACAAACGAAGGCCTGGTAAGGATCATGGCAGAAGCCAAGCAGTCACCTCATATAGCAACTGCCGTGAAACCTCCAAAAGTTGACTCACGACGTCAAACCCTGACTCTCGATGACCGGCTGATGGTTTTTGCATACGTTGATGCACATCCTAACCTATCGCAGGATCAAGTGGTTGAGCATTTCAAGACACGTCCTGACGGAGCACTTGAATTTACTCAAGCAACGCTGTCACGGAAACTTAAAGATTCCATCGTGCTTGAGGAACGTGTTTACTCGAACCCAAATGCCCTGTCGAGCAAGCGGCCTCGGAAATAACTGGGGAATCTGGGTACGCGAAGCGTACCGAGGGTTAGGTCTATGAGAGAGGTTGACCTGGGCAGTCCATCCTGCATGCTGCGTCTGTCGGACCCCTCTCCGAGGATCAGGGCCGCGCGAAGCCTGTTGACTCAGGACAGTACGCGCAGAGACAGGCAAAGGAGTGGGTGGGAGATGCGGTTTCGAGCCTGCGAAAGCTCTCGTCAGGGGGCTGCACCGCTACCCCGACCGCTGCCCCTCCAGGGCCGTTTAGGGAAACTACCAGCTGTAACAGTCGAAGGGAGTGCAGAGGCGCACGAGCGACGCGACCCTTCGAGAGGCTGGTGGCTTAAGGATAGGTGAGGGCGGGTGGGGATAGGGAGCCAGGCAATCAGGTCCTTTCGGGCGCCTATCAGCACTTGGGCGTTCCCATGCGGCACGGTGGGGATACTAGTCGCCACCGAGTCCTGTCTCCCGCCATGCATGAAGCATTTGGCTGAGCGACATAGATCCCTTCTGTGGGAATTTTCCATAGCGTATGTATCCCGCTCCCGACGTCATACGTTATGAGCGAGTGTACTGTAATACCACACTTCAAAAAATCTATTCGAAACACATGACATTCTACTGCCATTGCTCGCTTACGATTCTGACGAGAACCTGAACCCCCCGACTCCGTACGAATCATTACCGAAACGTGCAACTGTCGAAGTCTACTTCACATTTGTGCACCACTATATCAAGAAGAAAGAAAAACATATTTATACCGCAGCCCGTTTAAGGACTTTGAGCTTTCGTAAAAGTCCACCATTACTATGCCTCAGTGCTTTGTGAGTGAAAGGAAAAGGGCGTGCCACTTGGTTCCATATCATCACTCTTTGTTCCATGTACCCCTACCGTCATTGTTGTACATAACGGAAATATTTCATAGTATGCAAGCTTCTTTGCAACTCGCTATCTGCAAATTTCAACGCTGTCTGATTCCTGGTGGTTGTAAACAAAGTTACTTTTGGCGTTACCATGTTGTCGCACACGCTGAGCACCAGCTTGGATCACGCCGCATGCATGTCACACGTGACTATGGAAATAAGTCACATGGCTTACACGTCAGCAAGGTTTGTGTCGAAGCTCTCGCTTGTCCTGCGATGCGTCTCCTCTGCTCGCTGCTGCTGGTGCTTTCTGTCCTAGCTCCCCGTTCGCTAGCTCAAGATGCTGGCGACGTCCCCAGGGTTAAGCACGAATACCAGGTGCGCGTCCTGCGACGCTCCGCAGCTGATCCTGATCCCGTGTGCAGAGCGATGTAGCGCGTCTTCGCAAGATAGTTATCAACAGGTGGGTGTCCCCTGTCTCGTGCACGCTGTTGTCTCACGCGCTCTCTAGTCTTTACTCGAATAGGTGTTGAATACCGTCTCCTTGCTTGCTTTTTGGGTCTGATCCGACGACATAGAGACGTCTTCCTCCGGGAGCTGATTTCCAATGCCAACGATGCTCTCGAGAAATTTCGCCTGACCGCTCTTACTGAGAAAGACCTCTATGATGGTATTTCCCCCTTGAATGTAACCGTCAGAGCCGTCAAGAGCGAAGATGGTAGTGGCGGTCGTCTTATCATCACTGGTATGCACTATCTCAGTCGCGTTCTGCCCAGTACTTATGTACACAGACACCGGGATTGGAATGAGTGCGGAGGACCTGATAGAAAACTTGGTACGCTGGAGGGTGGCGTTGACGGCGAATAAGCTCACGCCCTATTCAGGGAACACTCGCCAAATCAGGGACTGCTGAGTTTCTTGCCAAAGCAGATAGCTCGGATACGACCAACTCTGGTAACCTGATCGGTGCCTTCGGTGTCGGATTCTATAGCAGGTGCCTATCACTTCGCTATGATGCAACGTTCAAAGGCTGATCACTATAATTACCATTTCCAGTTTCCTTGTCGCAGACAAAGTCACAGTAGCATCTATCCCTCCGAAGTCCACCAAGCATCCCAACCCCTCGCAAAGTGTCTTCAGTTCCGTGGTTGATGAAGGTTCTTTTGAAGTATATCCGGATCCTCGCGGAAATACCCTCGAGCATGGCACCGAGGTTACCCTTGAACTGAAGGCTGACGCAAACAAATATTTGGTTCCCTCACATTTGATGAAGCTTGTGTATGTATATCTCTTTGTAACAATGATACACGTCACACTGAAGCTCATCAAAGCACCCAACATTCGGCCTTTTCTACCTCTTTCCCCATCTATGTTTGGAATGAAGTTGAGCAGGAGGTGCCTACAGTAGAGGAAGCAGCCCCACAGAATGGCCCAGAAACAACAGGTGACGGGGAAGAAGCTGTGGTCGAAGAGGAGAAAGAATCCGTACCCGTTGTACCCAAGACGAAGAAGGCCATAGTCGGACTGTGGGAGCATATGAACTCTCAACTGCCTCTCTGGATGCGGTATGTGTTGTCATTTTCAATGTATTGGACTCGAGATCAGGCTCACAGATATTAGTGACCCCAAAGCAGTCACAGATGAGGAATATGGGTTGTTGTACCAAGCCACATTCAAGGACTTCCAGGGACCCTTAACGTGGACTCATTTTACTGGAGATTCGGGGGACGGCGTCTCCTTCCGTGCACTGATTTATATCCCATCTCACTTGTGAGTCAGAAGCTTGGGTGTGGTGGCTCGATCGTTTATACATCCTAGGCCTAACGACTTCTTCAATCAACCACCCGATACATCCGCAAGCGATGTCAAGTTGTTTGTGAAGCACGTTTTCGTCACTTCTGATCTCGGGAAATATGCCCTGCCGAAGTGGGCCAGCTGGGTCAAGGTCATAGTTGACGGTACGCTCCTCCGACTGTCTCGTGGACAATTGCTGAATATCTCCTCGTGTTCAGCTGAGGACCTACCTCTGAACGTATCTCGAGAGGCACTGCAATCGAGCACATTCCTCAAACAGATTAGGAATCTAATTATTCGTCGTCTCCTTCAGCTGTTTGGAAAGATCGCCGAGGAAGACCCGGAGAAGTTTCATGAGATCATCCAGACGTATAACACCGTTCTGAAGCTCGGCGCTGCTGATGATAGCAAGAATCGCGAGAGAATCGCGGCCCTGACACGTTATACAACCAACCAAAGGAACGACACGTCCCTCGATGATGTACGTGAGCTGAACTGGAGAGTGAAGATCATAGGATTGACCCACACGAAATTCCGAAGTACGTTAACAATAAAAAACAGGGCCAGAATCAGATTTTCTACCTTGCCGACATGGGCAAACCTGTCGAGCATCTTGCGGGCAGTGTTTTTGTAGAGAAGCTTCACGCAAGAGGCTACGAGGTCTTCTTATTGAATGAGCCCTTGGACGAGATCTTGATACAAAGTCTCCAGAGCTGGAAGTGAGCTGTGTTGTTTCGACTATGTGGAGTATATGATAACAGTTTATAGAGGCATTCGATTCCAAGATGTCGCAAAGGCTGGTCTGAAGTTTGGAGACGGTGAGCACCTGGTTTGACACAAAAGTCAGCGACTAATAAGACCCACTACAGATTCAGAGGAAGAAGCAGAAACCATGGTAGCGCTGACGGAGGAGTTTGCGCCATTGCTGAGGTGGCTTAAGGTCCAAGTTGGTGAGAATGCAAGAGACGGTAAAAGAATATCCATTCACTTGAGGATCTATCCAAGCTGACTACCGGATACAGTTGTCATTTCTGATAGGCTGGTCACGAGTCCGTGCGCCATTGTAGCGGATAGCTTTGGTTTCACGGCCAATGTCCAAAAGCTAATAAGCGCCACAAACAAAGGCGCCAAGAACGATGCCATGCAGGATATGATGAAAAAGCAGAAAGTACTTGAGATTAATCCTCGGTCGCCTCTGATTCAGGGCTTGCTCCATCGGGTCGAACAAATGGAAGTCGATGGTGTAGTCACAGACGAGGAACCTGAGGCCGAACTCCAGGAGATTGCTGCGATTCTTCTTGACGGTGCACTGGTCCGCTCTGGCTACGATGTAGCTGACTCTAACCTGTGGGTTTGGTTGTTCACATACGTGTTGCCAGCTGATGGTATGGGACACCAGGTTCCTGACCCGGGTGGACCACGTCCTGAGACGGTCACTGGGTGTGTCGGAAACTGCGCCGACGGACAGCGCCGTGAAGGCAGCGCCACCCGTCGACTCATCGTTTCCGGAGGAGGTGTTGCGGTACGAAGAAGACGCGAGGACGTGGGACAAGTTCATAAACGACGAGGATATCCAAGTGGAGGTGGAGGAGATTGACGAGGAGGGGAACGCGGTTGTTGCACACGACGAGCTATGATGTGTACTAGCACTAGCGGTAGTAATGGACGGTGTGGCAGCGCGTATCGCACACTTTGCCTGTTCGCTCTTGCTCTTGCGGTGTTCACACCCTCCCTTTCCTTTGCTACCGCCTTCGCCAGCTTCCACGGTTCAACTGGGGGCCCCATGCCGCCGGTCAAGCCCGCTGCGTTCTCCCGTCTCCAGCTCGCCGCAGCCCTTCTCGGTGAGCATAATGACTTGTCCTGGCAAGCGCGCACTTGAGCGATCGTCGTGTCTGCAGAATACGACAACGATCCAAACAACCCTGGTGCACCCTATCGCTCCGCTCATGAGAGCGCCATCTTTGCTCACCTTCGCCGCCACGATCCCTTGAACAAGCCCCGCAGGAGCACCGACTATCTCGGTGTTCAAGTCCCAAGCGAGGTCGGAAGTGATCCACCAAACCGAAGGTCGAGGGCTTCGATAGACGCCCTCCGCAATCCCTTCGGAAACGCCAACGACGAGGATGAGTCGGGTGATGAGGTTGGTGTAGAGGTTGACCTCACTTCATGGGGTCTCGACGCTTTCATGGACAGAGACAAGGCAAAGAACAAGGGCAGAGGTAAACGGAGGGCCAAGTCGGATATACTTCCCAACCCACATATCAGTGACCCAGCGCGTACCGGACACGCCGCTACCGACGACATTCCTCCCAGCAGAAATATGCGCTCCATGAGCGTTGGCGCTCTGAATGATTTCGGCGTCGGTGGTGCATTCTTGGATGGGCCAGACAGTCTTGGGCGTGCGCGATCCTCGGCAGACCTCGACCAGCTCCAGTCACCGTTACCACCACTCCAACGCCGCCGTGCTTCCACTCATGTGCTCATCGAGGCGCTCCCTGTTCAGCCACCACTCCATTCAGTTCCCTTTCCCTCTGTTTCTGTCTCAGGGCGGTCGTCGCCTGGTCCAGAGGAGACTCTAAGACCAGGGTCCCGTTCATCACGCTTAGATTTGCAGACCGCTCACGCGCGCACACAATCTAATGCAAGCCTAGGCACAAAGGCTTTGCTAAACGACGTCCTTGATGATGACAGTGCCAATCCATTCACTGTTCAGCCTCCTTCTCCAGACCGTGCTTCTCGCTTCCACCCGACGAATCGTGGTCGAACTGTGTCGAGCGGATCCATGGGCACTATGGCGTCAAAGAACGTGCTCACAGACGACAACGTTTTCGCTGTCCGTCCTCCGTCTCCTTCTCGCTCCTCGCGCTTTGATCCCAAGGTGCATGGTCGGACTCTTTCCGTAAACTCTTTGGGCACACGCATGATTCTTGAAAATGATGTTGATGCCGAGTCGAGACGTGATCGACCCCTCTCCACGTTAGAACTACTCCGGCCAAAGGTTCTTGTCATGCCCAGCCCCCTACAAAGTACCGTTTCTGCTCAGCCACCTCAGTCCGCGATAGGATCACGCAGTGGTTTCGACACATCTACTGACGACCCTCTTTCTCAGGCCGCCCGATCCTCCCGGCTGTCTGTCCCTGTTGCTTCCAACTCTTTTACCCCGAACCCCCGTGCTAGCCTTTCGTTGTCCCAGCTTGCTTTTCGAAACACACTTGTTGTCGGTGGACAGAGGGATATTACCTACTCCGATATCGACCGACACTTTCCCCGTGCACTCAGAGATGGCGAACAGGCACAGTTTGAGATGGAAGAAGAGTCGCCGGTGCCTTCCACCATTCCCTTACCGCCCGATCCACCGCCGACAGAACTGGAGATCAAACGACCTGCTGGTAGATTGTACGGTCACAGCCTGATTGACAATCTGGAACACCGAAAACTGGAGATGAAACAGAGGGCTCGGTATGCCCTGCATATCAAATAGCAGATCTCGAGCTGACTTTTTTTCTTCGATAGTACATTTCAGGGTGATAACCGACCTTCTATGATGGTTCGCGGACAAATCAGACGCCCAGGTGCCCTGATTGATCCAGATTCACTTGCTTCTCCATCAAATCCGCAGGACTCCGACAACAGAGCCTCGACGTTCATCAGACGAAGCTCCTCTGCCCGGCCGCTTGTCGACTCAAACAGCGACAAACCACTTGTTATCGGAGCTTCGGCTTCCACTGGGAACCTCTCGCAAAGTCGTTCCGTTTTTGGCGTTGATACATTATGGGATCGCGAATTACACAGGCTTAAGGAGATTGAGGCTCAGGAACGGGCTGAGCTCGAGGAGCACAAGAAACGCGAACAAGACGACGCAGAGCGACGTCAGCGGAAGAAGAGGGGAAAGCCAAAATTACGAGGAGCAGGATCAACACCCCAGCTCGACGCGATTCCTTCAGATTCTCATATGTCATCTGAACCCCATATGCTCCCGGCCGTTCAAAGACCTGTTCCCAGTCGCGCACCGGCTGCCGACGATGGCATGCTAAGCGAGAGTGAGGATGATGACGATAACATTCCTTTGGGACGGTCTCGCGGTCGCATCACCGATAGAGCAGCTGATGACTGGGTAGCAGGATCATCTGATGAGGATGATGGAATTAGACACGCGACTGGTAAAGGACCTCGCAATGTCGGGTCACCTGCTCCACTGGCTGCGCCGCCACCAAAGGAGGGTGAAGATGAAGATAGTGAGGAGGATCTTCCCCTGACTGCGGCTGCGGAACGGATTGCCAAGCGAGCGACACAGTTTGTGCCCCCCGGACTCGTGGATGACGAGGACGAAGATAAACCTCTCGCGGCAGTACTCAGCGAAACAAGGGTCTCGGTCAGTCAGTCGAAGTTATCTCTGCCCGATTTCGACTTTGGCGGTGTCTCTGACGAACGTCCGTCTACGAACGACGATGATGACGAGCAGCCCCTCGGGCTCCGTGCCTCCCGTCTTCCCGCCATGACTTTCCATGCCTCCCTTCCACTCACAGATGGGGATGGTGGGAACGACGATGACGACAAGCCGCTTGCCCTTCATCCTGAGCAACAGCGACGGACGCAGTATCAAATGCTTGCCCAGTTGCAGCAACAGCAGCAAATGATGATGCAAGCACAAATGCACAACAGCTTCTACTTTGGGTCTCCTGCAATGATAGGCTCAGGGTTTTTCGGGCCACCCATGGGTATGGCTGTTCCCCCTTTAATGGGCATGCCCGTGTCTCCTTCTCCTCCTCCGGTGCACGATGCTGCCAAGTATGGACGCGTGGACAGATGGCGTCACGATGTCGCTGTTGAGGGCGAACAATAGACTATTTTATTAATCACCTGGGAAGATTCAGTGATCATCAGATTGAGAAATTGGACCCTCGTTGCCCTTCGGTTACTTATTCAAGCTCCACGGTATTCCCTCCTTCCTTCCTTTTCTTTTTCTGTTCTCCCTCCATTCTACTACCTGCACTTCGAATGCGGCCCCGACTCTTGCCCATGAAACAAGGGGATATTAAAAATAAATCACTCCTTTAATGTCCTTTTGCATACAGAAATACATCGGTACAGCTCGTAAAATGTCCGGGTAGATCTACTCGAAATATACCGTGAAACAATGCAACTGGGATCCATGAATGAAGCTGATTATTAAGTATTTGCAAGGGTTATACTACGATGCACGAATGGGGACAAGAGGGGAGCGTGCGAGGGACGGGAGCTTGAGAACGATGAAGCTCGATTCAGTGGCAAAGCATGGATAGAAAAGAAGAACGTAAAGCTTTCGAACTCGGTCGCATCATGATTGTAGTCAGTATTGAGCATGTATGAGAAAAGGAATGGAAGGAATAGGTAAAATGGAACCTAGGATCATGACGGGTTGGTAATCCACAATCTGCGTTTTGGAACGGTGACAATGGAGACCTCTCGTCTCCCCATTTCCTCTTCTATCCGCCGTTGTCTAGTGTCTTCATCGATATCATCGTCATCTTCATCTGTCTCGACAGACCGAGGTCCCTGGCTTGTGGAGACGTCGTCGTGACCAGTCGCGCGATAGAGGGGTTGGTGCAGGTATGGCCCGCGAACGTCGGTCGGGAAAGGGTATTGTTCCGTGCCTGTCATGGAGAGTGGACGGGAGGTCGGCGTACCGGGGGAAATGGTGGGCTGAGGGGGAGGACCGCGTACGCGCGCGGCTAGAGCAGTCAGAAGAGATTTACCAGGACGTCCATGCCAAGCGAGCGCAAAGAGTGATATATAAAAAATGACAGTCCAGAGAAGAAATACAACAAACAGGGACATGGGAGCGCGATACCAGAGAGCAAAAAGACATAGGACGCAGAGTGCCAGAACAAGCAGGTGAAGGGAAATGCGGAGGAGCAACTCGCACGGTGGTGGGAGCTCGTGCGCGGTACGGGGAAATGGGGGCGTCGGCATTAATGCGCGAGTACTAAGCATGTCTGCTGTGTTGGGAGTCGAGCCATTTGAATGTCCCTGCGTTCGGCCATGACTGATAGCATAATCGAGTTCGTTCTGTTAATTCACAAGACAAGAAAAAGGGAGCGACTTAAAGTCAGCACTGTCATGGCCCCAAACGACACGAAAAATCATGCATACCACTGCATTAAGACTGCGCCGCCGATCGAGCCAATCGACATCGCCTAAACTGCGAGGCACAACCGGCACGCGTTGATAATTCTCGATATTTGGGTAGGCGAGGCCGTTGATACTAGCCCTTCGGATGCGTGCAGGACGGTTAACTACCTCGAAAGCGCGTTGAGGTCCAGCAGAGTGCATTGATTCACTGTCGATTGAAGCCCGCCCTTCCCGACTCCGGCGACCAAGCCAAAAACTAGAACCACCCCATGAGTGTAGACGCGCCCGAGGAGAGGCAGGGGGTGAGGGTGGGTATTGTGTTTGCTGTGGAGCAGAAAATGAGGCAAGCTTTTCTGCCGTGTCCATTGAATTGGCACGAGATGCAGCCGCCTCAGAGCGATCGACGACCCCCTTTTGAGAGTGACGTCGAGCGGGTCGGAAGAGTGACAAGAGATAGAGGAAGGGTACGATAATATATAGTGCAACGACTAGGATTAGTCCCGCTATACCATGTCCCGTTTGCAGAACGGGAGTCGAAACACTGCGTTTTGTCACGGCCATCACGGATCGGATGGATGTGAAGGAGGTGACTAAACCCGCGAGTCCCAAACCGCACGCCACAACAGCGATCACTGATGCTACATAGATAAGAGGACGGTTAGTTTGAGGCGTGACCTTGGCTGGTGGAAGTGCCAATCGTGTGAGGAGGATCGCAGGAAGAAGGAGGGCGACCGAGAGAGGGGCAGCAAGTTTGTGTATAAAGGAGACATCGTATGCATCAAATGAGTCTACCGTGGGGTTGGAAGTGGGCGGGGCTGTGGTGGCGGGAGTACCAGGTGCCGAAGTCGTCGGCACCGACTGGAGCTGGGATGCACACTGAGTCATGTATTGAACTGAGACTCCAGCACCATTCGCATTGAGGCCAGTTTGCAGCTGTCCAGAGGGACCACCCCAGGTAGAATTAGAGGCGGTGATGACACCATTATAAGCCCTGAGGATCCAAACTTCATCGAGGTAAGTGCCACTCTCATCTTGGCCACCAAAGACGATAGTGTCTGCGGCCCCTTGTCGGTTGCTGCCGACAAGTGCTTCGTTGAATGAATAAGCGGCCGCGCCTTCCCGAGGAGTGGGGAAGGTTGGTACGCCAGTTGTTCCTGGATCACCTGCAGGAAGGACTCTGCTCCAGTCCCCGGTTTCGATATCCAGGACTGCAACTTCCCCATGTTGGAGCCCGCCTTGATCGTCCCAATACGAAGAATTGTACGTGCCAAGGAGGAGGAAAACCTGAGAAGTGAAGGAGGAGGAAGCCGTGGAAGGATTGAATACCAATGCGCCGCCGTAACGAGGGGCGGGACAGGGAGGTGGGGCTATCTCAGAGGGTGAAGATCCTGCGTTGACAACGTAGGAATTGGATTCAGCGCAAGCATCGCTGGAGTCGGCGGTGGTATTGCATCCGCTGACGGAGACGACGTAGGCACCCAAGACGGTGGAAGCTTGGTTGATACTGGAACCAGGTGTATCTCCGATAGACTGACTGGACCAGCTGCCGAATGTATTGTTCGTTGCGAGATTTGAGGAAAGAGTGCCAGTTACTTTGAACTGCCAGACGTTGTTGATGGGGAACATTGAGAGACCATCTGTGCCTCCAGACATGTAGAAAGTGGTATTAGTGGAAGCGCTGTCAGCAGAGGTTCGATAATCTCGTCCGCCAGATGCGCCCCACCGGGGAGGAGGGGCGCCGGAGGAGATGGTGACCTCTGACCAAAATTGGTTGGTATAGTCGTACTCCTGGAGAGGGCATGAGCGGAAAGCGCGGGGAGAAAATGGGAACGAACCCATGCATCAGATAATGGCTGACCATTGGAGTCTCTTCCGCCGAGAAGAAGATGAGCATGGCGACTGGGGCCGAGGATGAGAAGGGGACGGGAGAGGGCGAGAAATGGGAGACGAACTAGCTGGAGGAGAAGTCATCGCCACCAATGGCCATGTACCTGGCAGGAGGGGGAGTCATGGGGAGATCCGACTGGGGGCTAGGAAGGGACCACTGGGTGGTACTAAGATCGAGCCTGCGGGGAAGGTGAGCTGGCGGGAGGAGGAGGAAGAAGGAACGGACAGAATGGTCTGGGAGGTGGGGATGCCACTGGAGGACTGACCGCCGAAGAGGAGGAGGGTGCGTGAAGCGTCGTCGTAGCCGATGGAGGGGTACTTGAGCGGGGGTGCGGGGGTGCCCTGGATGAGGCTGGTGATGTTGAGCCACTGGAGGGGGGGCACGGGCATGCTGGTGGAGATGGCGACGGCGGGGGGGACGAGGAGGAGGAGGAGGAGGGCGGGCGACATGGGGGCGCTCGGCGAGAGCGGGCTCGTGCAAAGAGACGGCGTGGCGACGAGGACGAGGACGAGGACGACGCAGATTGCCTCATTTGGAAATACCTCCGGGCGGAGTTGCTCCTGCCGACGATGCCGGCCGCGCCGCCCGGGTATAAAATAATCGAAACAAAACAAAACAAAAAAGTGGACGAGCGAGTCCCGTGACTGCCAGCAGAGACGATGAAACGCAGCCTGACTGACGACGAGCGCGCGACGCGACTCGCCTCCCCGTTTCAAGACGGCGATGCGTGCGCAGTGTGCATCCTTGTCTTCACTCCCGATCCGCTGAACCCCCTCCTAGCACCTCCGCAGGCGATTTGGCCGCCAGCATTCGCGCCGCCGCCATGCGCGCCCGAAAGAGTCGGTGTCGTGTCTCCACGCATCCCCCGCCCCCAGTGCGGCTCACGTCTCTTTAGCCGTCACCGAAGGATATCTGAGTTCACCGCCCTCCTCACCCTTGAAACAGGCACCTGTCTCTCTAACCGGCACGGCTGGTTACCACCTTGCCGCGCGTGAAAGCAATCGCCAAATATTCTCCTCTCAGTCCGGTACCTATTCTCCCCATCCATCCCCCTCCAAGCGTAAGCGCTCCCACCCCGCTTCTCACGACGATGATGAACAGTCGATCACATTGACCTTCATCACTCCCGAATCTCACGATCGAGGTCACTCGGCGGCAGAACTGCGTCCTGATGACATGCAAGTGGATAGGCCTATGAAACCCCTACGGCGATCTGGGCGGATCGGGGCGACGTCACCTCTTCCACCAGCCTGCTCCTTGTTTCGTTGTGAAACGGAAATGAATTTGCATCAATGCGATGAACCCACCAACATGCGCTCAACGCAACTCTCGCTCGAGTCCGCCTCTGACAATGAGCGACAGTAACCTGTGACGCAGATGTTTTTAGCTAAGTCTTTAGACGGTCATTGCCCCTACACAGCTTCTATTTTTGACCTCAGCGTTTGTCTCGAATGTGGTAACCTTGTTATCATTATTATTTCTTCCTGTGCAGTCCAGATATCAAGCGCCGGAAATGTAATTTGCTGTAGATCTACTGTGTCGTTTCCTAGTGGCCATACAGCTGTCAGCATTCCTGTGCTCGTCTGTCGCTGAGACGCGGTCGCAAATCCATGCCCTTGCCGTGTTGACAATGTCGACCAAAAATACAAAGTGCGCTAATTAGCTCCGTCGCTTTTGTGCGTTAGCCGTTCCTCACGCCATTCTGACAGGTGCCTTGTGGTCGTGGACAGTTGGGCGTACGTAAGATATTTTCGGTTGTCGTTTAATCGACATGCGCTCGGACCCACCTGCCTATCCCATTTGTCCGACACGCACTGACTCTTTCCCACATTTGGACCGCGCACTCTTCAGGGTAAGGGCTTGAATGGCACTATATCCCGCGAGCGTCGAGACCACACACCCGATGGATACATTTCCAGATCTCCGACCAGATACATGTTTCGTTCGTTCGGAAGGCTCGATTTGGCGCTGATCGCGTAGTATATCTATGTGCACAATCTCCACCGGAAAATGGGTCCCTTTTGTTCCTTTAAATCCCCTCCCCCGTTCAAGCGACCCATCCAAACGTCCTCTCGCCTTCCCCCTGCCATTGCTATGGCCTCAGCACCGTCCCCGCCGGTTCCCGGAGCCGAGGAACGCTTCGACAAGGCTAAAAAGCATCTATGGCAAGTAGAGGCTCTCTCTCCTTCTTCCTCAGTGTGACGGTTGGATTAATTATCCATGCGACGTTCAACAATGTGGTCCTCTCTGTTTTAAAAAGTGCCAATTCTGTTGCCATTGCGTCTTGGGTTTGCCCGCCTTCGCTTCCCGTCTCATTGCGCTTACGCGCCACACGTCCCTGCTATTGGGTGCCTTGTAATAATGTGATACCGTTGCAGGGCTTCCGACTCTTCGCTCAGAGAGAAACACACAGATCGCTCGGCAGAGCGGCGACAGCCTGATATGAGGTCACCGTCCCCAGAGCACATTAGGACGCGTTTGGGCCATTCGGCCACGCCTGACCGAGCCCGATCTCCCCAAACGACGGAGAAGCCACCAGAATGCACCTTCAGGGGGCCACCCAAGTTCGTCATCTGTTTCTTTTTCCTCTTGTGCAATATGTTGTCAATCCGAACATGACTGACATATTCGTCGTAAACAGCAGGTCACAACATGTCTTGCCGTCCCTCTCTCGTGAAGGATTCAGTTTTGCTCACGACCGTCGATTACCCCCTCCACGGTCTTGGAACACGACGGAACAAATAAACCACAGAGACAGACCAACTTCTAGGTAATTCTTGGCTCACATGCGATTAGGCCAAGGCTCACTCCGACATGGCTATAAAAGCCGCATCGCCTCGACGTCCCTCACAGAACTGCGGAGTAATAATGAGACTCTGCAACGACCCGTTTCGCTTTCGGTCTTTAATTCACCTACTGCGACCTACATGTGGCCAGGTTTTCAGGCTGCATCACAGATGAGCCACCCTCCCATCATTTACGTCAACTACGATGTTAGAGACCCCACGAGGTCGGCATCAGCCGGCTCTGCACTGAACATACATGATTCGCCTGCCATCTCGTGTGTTTTTTTTGTTGCTGTAGCCCATGAGGGTGTTCATTGATTTCCATCAGCTCTCCGGCATTGACACACTATGGTCATTCTGCTGCCAATATGCTCCCCAAAAAACGGCGTAGTACATCACCCGAGAGGTTGTATGTTGGTCTCTGCGTTTTTGAAAGAACGATAATGATGTGCGCCAATGCTGTAGTGTGTCGCCCATCCACAACACGTCTTCCCGAAACATGATGGAGTCGATGAGGTACGTCCATGGTGTTGTTCACATTGACTTGCTAAGTTATTCCCAGTCGGGCACAGATATCAGACAAAGATCACTATCTTCAATCCGGACAGAGCTCCCGGAAGCAAGACAGGCATCCTCTTCAACCTAATCGGCCTTTCGCTGCCACCACGTTGGCACGCGGTGGGTCCGAGAACAACTCTGTTACATCTTCTGAAGAGGACCAGCTGAGAACATCGCGGGAGGGGAGCCCTCAGATTAGCGAAGCCAGCGAAGGAGAGACGGTGACCCGGCCTGCCGCTCGGCGTCCATCCCCCCGCAACGATGCAGACGCATGGGAGCGATACGCAAAACCGACGCTGTCCTCGGATGGCACCACAAGAAAGTGGCAGTGTACGTGGCCGACGCCAGAGGACCGCAAAAAGCCAACATGTGAATATACCTCTAAGAAGCAACTTGTCAAACGTCACGTCGAGACCACACATTTACGGTACAAGTAAGTGTAACGCGTTTGCAACAAGCGATATCTCAACCTGCTTTAGGCCTTTTATTTGTGAAGTATGTAAGAAAGGATTCCCACAAAAGACGTCTCTGGATACGCATATGCACGGCCAGTGCGTATTTGTCCGACAGGTGGTCGAACCAGCTCACACACCCATCTTGTCAGTACTGGCTCTACACCCCATGCTTGCCGCTATCAGTGCGGGATGGCCTTCAAAGATCCCGCTCGGAGGCATCGTCACATGGTCGAGGAGCACGGATATGTCCCAAGGCAGTCCAAAAAGAAACACAAAGCCGGACAGACCCCGCAAGATGGCACTGCTGCCGACTCTGTGCGTCCCCTCACGTTTATAAGTGGCCCAGACGCGTAGAACCGCGGGTTGTGGACACACTGGTCTCCTGGGGGGTGTGGATAATTCGTGTGTATTATGGCAGACCGCTTTGTATCCTTAAGTCTTGCTCGACGCCACCGCGCTGGTGCTACTTATACGGGATGTTTTTCTTTCTCCCGGAACACGACGAGGTGTATTACCACTAGAACGTTGAATACCACAGCATCCTGTAGCTCTTTGGCGATGCTCTGTCAATGAGGGTTAAGCGACGCCAGATCCGATGTGCCACCGTCGTGAGAGGGAACGATGCGGAGCTCGCCGCCGCCAGACAGGAGGGCCCACAAAGTCCATGAATGGCACGGGCCGGCCGTCGCGATGGCATGGAATCTGACCGCGCACCTCGCCGTTGACGATGAAACAGATGCGGGATCCTCCGCATCCGCGCCTCGCTACGCGTCGCTCGGAAGCTGTCTGACACATGGCGATCAAACGTCAGGGAAAGAAGGCGACCGTCTGGATGCGAGACTGTGCTAGCGGCGGGAAATGGCTTGTTTGCAACAATGAGCTGGGTGCCAGCTACAGCCGACGTCAAATCTACTTTGCACCATCGGTCACGAGGCCACAGCCGTTCCCGAGATGAACGTCCCCCTGCCGTCCGCGTGTCGGTCGTTGTGAGACGTGGCGGAGGCAGAGGAAGGCTGAACGACCGAACCTTCCTTTCCGGGGTAAGTGCACAGCCATGCTGTGCCCTGCGATTGACCAGTCGGCATGCCGGCAAGGTTGGGAAAATGCGTTCCCTGAAGGCGTCCCCGCCGCTTGGGAGCCTCGCAGTCCAAGCCCCGTCGCTGACACCGCAGCTGGTCCATGTTTCACCGGCGACGTGCCAGAGCCTAACCCTGTTCAAAGGCGAGCATCCGACCCTGCGTTTCTCGGCTGTGCCAGTGGGCTCACTCCCCCAAGACCTCCTCAGGGAATACCGCACGCTCGATGACACCATCACCGTGCGTCTGAACCGCTCGGACGCACAGTTCCGCGATCGAGACCGCGACGGCGCTGGCGGAAAAGGCACCGTCCAAGACCAGGCCTGTGCACACGTATGGAAGCAGCTCCTCGGCAAGTCGCTCGTCTCTCTTCCCCAGCCAGCCCGGTTGACACGCGATCGCGTCAGAGAACTGGAAGCGGAGAACGGAAATTGTGGACTATTGTGTCGCCGTCGTGGATCAGTCCATGAACGAGAGACACAAGGTGCTCGACGCCAAGTGCGATGACAGCACCGAGGGTAAGACACAAGCTGAGCTGTTTGCCGACGAAGTGAAGGTCAGAAGCAAAGCATTTTCATTACCGTCAATAACTCCCGCTGACGGCCTGACGCCCAGAGAAACCAGGTGCGCAATGAATTGTCGATTGAAAAGATAATACGAAAGCGGTCCCTCGAGGGTCAGCTGCACCCCTGACCCTCTGCCATCCTTGCTGACACGCACATCACAGCCTTTCAATCTCGATGTCGATACTTCACACCCCCAAGGAACAATCCTGAAACAAGCCAGTGGTGGGACAGTGCTCAGCCATAAGAAGCATCGTAGTGCCCCTCTCCTCGTTGTTTTCATTCCAGTCCAGCGCCGTCCGAGTCCTTGCATGCATGCTGTCGATTCGTCTCCCTTTGCCCACTCGGCCCACTGAGTGACTCTTTGAATGGGCTTTGCTGGCGCACTCAACAGCGTGCTTATGTCATCGTGACGCCATTTTTTTTAACCCGATCGAGGGCCGTTGGTGCGCCCGCTTGCAACGATACCACCACCATGTTAGCCGCTCTTGTTCTCTTGAGCCTGTGTCTGTCGATGCAGGCTGCCGTCCCTCCGCTCAAAGTCCAAGACGACTTGCAGATCACCGCTATCAAGGATGTCAAGGTTCCGGTGGTCCTCGGCGTCATGTCGCGTTGCCCCGACGCCATACTGTGTGAGACCGTCTGGGACCGCGTGCTCCAAAGGGTTGGCAATAAAGTGGACATCTCTCTCTCTTTTGTGGCAAAGTATGTCCGTATCCTGCCTGCCACCAATGGGCTCTTCAGACTCATGCATCAAAAGACCAAACACATCGGACTCTGTGTACGGGGTGACATGCATGCATGGCTTGGAGGAATGCGCCGGAAATGTACACGAATTATGTGTCGCCAAATACCACACAACCTCGGAGTGGTGGCACTTTGTCCAGTGCGAAAATTTCCGAGGCCGTGAGGAAATTGGACTACCCGAGACAGCGAAACTCTGTGCTACAACGGCTGGGTTTCAATGGGAGGCCGACCGCGCAAGTGCCTGCGCCGGCGACGAGGGGCGAGGTGAAGAAGGCATCAGGCTATTGCAAGAAAGCGTTCAGAACACCATACAGCTGGATATCAAGTGAGCATTCTCGCAAAACTTTGACGGTGAATGCTGAGGATCCTGGCGTAGGAAAAGTTGCACGATCATGATCAATGGCAGGCAGGTTTGTATTCGCGACAGCACTTGGTACGATTGCGAGGTGTGTGGCTTCTGGGGCTGGCGACGGAGATCATCTCACACCAAGCATAGGGTGGACACACGGTCCTAGACTTTGTCAGGCAGGTCAATGAGGAATACGAACGTCTGAACGGTGGTGGTTAGGGGGTGCAGACACATGTCCAACAGCAGAGCGTGCGCCCAGAACCTTGCTTGCTAGGTGGAGAAGCGAGATGTATGCAGTGGTGCGTGCCAAACCGTACGCACGGTCAGCCGCCAAGAATCAGTTCGTACACGATGACTACTAGGTTTAATCCTATCAGAGGGACTTGTTTACATGAGTGGCTGAGACATTTTCTATGCATGTTCGAACACGCTTACTGCGCATGAGTGTCCGCACGGCACTGATGAGGTTTATTATGCGGACTTTGACGCCGACATCCTGCTGTGCGTAGCCGTAGCCGGTCTGGTCGTAGGACTGGTGAAAGGCAGCGTTGGCGTTCTGAGGCTGAGTTGAGGTCCAGCCGACTGCAAGACGGGGATGAGTTGACTAAAAGAAAGGGTGGGAGCAGCAGAACGCACTGCGTGCAAGGAACCTGTCCTCGCTGAGCACCGCGACAGCATTTATCAGGAGAAGGGCGACATATAGGATGGTGCCGATGGTGAGCATCTTCGCGGTCTCGGGGGAACCCAATGGCGAGCGTGACCACCGAACGCGTCCGTGACAGACCGCGTGACCGTGACATGACCTCCCTTGGAATGCACGCCGTCGCGCGAGGCGTCGGACAGAGTGCGTGCAGAAAACTGTGCTCGACAGTCCATGCTCACACAGACAGTCGTGCAGGCCGTGGTCTCCGTCTTCGCCCTTTCCCCGGAACTGCCAGTGCACAATGGCAGAGTCGCCGAACGTCTGTCGTCCTTTCCGATGACGAGCCCGTCTCCTGATCGCTCTTGTAACCAGCTATCTGAAGCCTTTCCAATGGATCCAAGAAAAGTTTGCGCCGGCGCCCAAGAAAGCGTCGGAACGCACGGTCAAACACCAGGACGCGACTCCTGCTCAAGAGGAAGTATTCCGGGCGGCGCCCGTGGACAGCACAAAGGCAAAGGAGTCCGCGATCAAACAGGAACCCCAAGTCGTGAGGCGACCCAAACAACCCGCACATGAGGTGTGCCGCATCGTCCACACGCAAAATGCGTCTGCTGAGAAAACCTTAGCACAAATACTCCACCGTAAACTTCAAGATTTCACACAGAAAGCTGAACATGCTTGGGAGGCAAATATCTGGCAAGCCCATCGACCACGCTATAATGCAGATGCAATTTAGCGAGAAGCGCGCGAGCAGCCGCATCAAGAGCATGCTGGCTACTGCGAGGCTTCATGCTAGCGTGTACAAGAGGATGGATCCCTCGAAATTGATCGTCTGTCAGTACATCTCACCCTCAGCATGTTTTCGCCTGTGGGTGGTGCTGACACGCACGTTTGCTCAGCCGAGGCATGGGTGAGTAAGGGACCAAAGCAACTCAAGCGTCTTGAGCCCCGCGGAAGAGGTAAATTCGGCATACGAGTGCATCCGGATTCGCGGCTAAATGTGATACTGCGCCTGGGCAAGACTTTTGGGCAATTACAAGAGGAAAAACGAAAGATGCGGCTGAAGAGGATAGTATCGGCTGGTATTGTTCGTGAGGATGTTCCCCTCCGGAATCCTGCATCGACATGGCAATGGTAGACTAGACTTGAGCTCGTTCACAATCACCGTACATACTACCTGCCTGCACGCATTAAAAGTCACAGCCACCGGTCTGCAAACTTGACACGCCGCTCTTGTGCTCAGCTTGTTCCACGTCCAACCACCACCCGAAACGATGCCGCCCTGTTGGCGGACGCTTTCCCTGCTCCTTGTGGGCTTGCTACTCCCTTGCATTTCTTTGGCCGGCCCAGCTTTCGAAAACACAGCCGTAGTGCGCACCGTTGAACTCGGGGGTGCTCTGGTACACGTCAGTACTACCTACGCTGTCAAGGCACTCGATCCAAGTCAGAGCGTGTACTACATTGCCCTCAGTAAGGAAGAGAGGAGCAAGACGAGCTGGGTGGAAGTCAAGGTCAAAGGACAGACACTGCCGCTGAGCATCGCTGACCTGGGCGAACATGAGACGAGGTGCGTCGACGTTCACGCGTGTGCCAGCCACGCAGGGTCTGATACCAATCCGTAACCAGCGGTGTCCACACATTTGCTGTGACATTGCCGAGAAAGCTGGCGGTCAACGGAACGATCAACCTCGTTCTCGAGACGGTCCAGACACACGCAACGTATCCCTATCCGGCACACGCAACGCAGTCGGACCCTCAACTTTTAAAATATGATGTGGATTTATTCATCCTCAGCCCATACAATACGCTCGTTCAGCGTACCAAAGTAAAGTGAATGCAATTTGATCCTGTTATCGTGGTGGTGCAGAATTAGACGGTTCTACAGGTCTTCCTCCCCCGACGTTCTTTCTTATTCTACCCCTAGTGGAGTGGACGAGTTCGTCGGAGATGCTTCGGTGACCAAGTCTGGTGCTACCATCACCTACGGACCTTATCACAATGTTGGCTCCTCCACGACCATGGAGTTCCTTTCCGGGTATCAACAGCCCGTCTCTGTGCATTACAACTACGACCATCCCGTTCTCGAGATCACCAAGCTTCGGCGTTCAGTTGAAGTCAGCCACTGGGGATCCAATCTCAATATCGAAGACAAGATCGACCTCCATAATGCTGGACCTCTGTAAGCAAAGTGTACCTCTCGTTCCCACAGACCGTTGATGAATGCGTTCAGCCTCAAAGGGCACTTTTCCCGACTCGAGTACCAGAGTCAATCCTATTTTGGTCGCGTGTCTGCGCACATACTAGGCGGTTTGGTCCTGCACCTCCCTGCAGGCGTGACTAACGCGTACTTTTACGACTTGAATGGGAACGTGTCTACGTCCCATCTTCGTCGAACCCCTTCTGTGCCCAAGGGTAGCAAGGCTATTCAACACAGCGTGCTTGAAATGCGCCCAAGGTATCCATTGTTGGGTGGATGGAATTATTCGTTTACTCTTGGGTTCGATACTCCACTCCAAGACTCCGTCAGCTGGGATGCAGCGAATCAAAGGCATATCGTCGGTGTTCCAGTCATGACACACATTCCCGGATCTGTGGTGGACGAGGCCGAGGTTAAGATTGTTCTGCCCGAGGGCGCAACGTAAGGGTTTCGATTTGTGCAAAGCGAAGCTCAATGGAAGTATTTCCAGCGAGGTTGAGGTTGCAGCGCCTTTTGCTGCATCGTCAAACACGATCTCGACCCATGTCAGCTACCTTGATACGACGGGCCGTCCGGCTGTCTCGATGACATACCAGGATTTGACAGACAAGCACACTGCCATGATATATGTTGGTCAAACCTTGTCGTGTTGCTCATGCATATACTGACGAGTGGTTGCAGGTTTCGTACAAGGTGCCCTTGTCGGCCCACCTGAAAAAACCGACCGCGGTTGGCGCTGTGTTTTTGTCACTGTTTATGATTGGACTGGCGGCTAGACGGGTTGATCTGAGACTGCACAAGGCTTGAAGCGTAGTAGACAGTAACACGACATGACATCGATTTGAGCCAACGCTGTGTTGTTGCGTCATCAATGTTCGCCTCGAGTGCATGCCGCCATGTGCGGGTCTCCGCAACTCCCCCCGTCAGAAAACTCCTCCGCCCGTACGACCTCGCTCTGCAGCTCAAGCGGCTCTCTGCAGACGGGGATGTCGATGCTGCCGTCGAGCGCCTCCGTTCTGTGCCTCGAGACGCTCAGAATGTCCCTGCGTGGAACACGATGCTCTCCCTGTGTATGTCTCACAAAAAGTTCCATCTCGCATACACCCTTTTCGCCGACGTGAGTCTCTCTGTCCTCTTTCTCGGTGGCCCTTTTCACCCTCTCGTGCAGATGAAGCGTCGCGGTTTCTCTCCAAATATCTCCACGTTCGCCACCATGCTCAAGGGTCTCTCCCAGATCTCCGACTGGTCAAAACACCCAAAACAACTCACCAATGCGCACGCCCTCTATCACTACTACCTCGAGCACACACAGTCCGTCAAGCATCATGATCCTAGCGACGCGGCACAACTTTCACTCACCCCCCTTGCCATCTATATATCCATTCTCGGTGCCGCTGGTGATATCCAGAAGATGTTCGATGTTTACTTCGCCATGGACCACGATGGTCCTCATGTCCCTGATAGATTTGTGTTCACAGCTATGCTCCGTGCTATTTCCAACCACCAGGAACGCGCAGGGGTCATGTCCGTTCGCGAGGCCGCTACCTCGGATGCGAAACATGTCTGGTTACAGATCGAAAAGATCATGCAGAAGCGTCCAGATTTCAAGATCGACTCCCACCTCATTGCAGCAGCGATACATGCCCTCATCCGTGGTCGACCGACCGACCAGAATCTCGCATTGGACATCATCGCTCGTCACCTCGGTCTCACAAGACCTGGCCACACAGACCCTTTCAAACTTTCCCCTCATCTCAACTCCTGGACTCTCGATGCTGCCCTTCAGGCTTGCCTTGCAACGCAGAAGTTTACGCTCGCTGTTCATTTCATGCGTCTCGTCATGGACAATCTCGATTTCAGTCGCCCTGGCGTCCGCTCGGTCGTGGACAGGTCTCACATTCGCAAGCTCCTCGGCGCCCACGCGTCTCTCGCCGTGCTTGCCTCCCCTCACGCTTCCTCCCAGGCTCTCGACGTACTCAAATGGTGTTTGGAAAACGATGCTATATACAACATCCCCAACTTACGCCCCAACATGCAGACTTATCACCTCGTGCTCATGACCTGCCTCCGCACTGGAGATTGGGAAGGGACTATCAAGTCATTCGAACTCATGACTGGCACCCGAGTGGATTTCGATGATTCCAAGGGCTTGGCGTCTTTCAGAGTTCAGAAGCGGCCCGAGGGTGGGGGTTTCACGCCAGACGTGGAAACTATGTCTTTCGCCATGCGCACCGCACTAGAGACTAAAGACGACACCAAGGGCTTACATGCAATTTGGCTTGCCGAGTATGTGGGCATTGACGAGCTGCTCGAAGGCAAGGACGGCAAATCATATCATCGGGCTTCGTTTGCAAGGGCACTGGCGAGTGTCATCGACCAATTGCTAGATGACTCCAGAATTGAACACCGTCGGGAGTGGTTTCTGTCGCTCAAGGCTCGTACTCGGCAAGTGATTCGCTCACTGGGCCATACCTTCAGATCGGATGAGTGTCGGCTGCGCGACCTGTCCGCGTTGAACACGGGAGAACGGCGTAGTCCCGTTTGATTTCGCCGCAGGGAGCTGTAAACCTCACCGCAGCTGAGGTGTTACTTCTGCGTGTTGCATATAGGCTCTTCCAGAGTCATGCATAAATTATAGTGACATTGACAAGTTAGATGGGGCAAGGTCACCGAACGAGACACGAAAAGAAAAGAGTCCACAGCAAACTGCTTAGTAAGGCCTGCAACCGATAAGGAAGTAGCAGCTCAGTAACAAATCGAATTACGCAATCGAATTCGGACGGTCACCGAACCTCGAGGGGTCACTCTTGAAGCCGGGCGTCGGTGGAACAAAGAGCGTATCTTCTGTGAGCGCCATTGACACTGGTTGGTATGTATGTGGAAGAGCTCCAGACGATTCCGAGTCCCTGAGGCCAGGTGGATTCCCCAATGGCATGGCGTTCAGCCTTCCTGGCACTCTCCGAACCCGAGCGTTCTTTCGACGTCTGCAAAGCAAGATGATCCCCACAACGGCAAGCACTATCAACACCAGGGCATTCAATGCCATGATACTGAGGATCGCCGGAAGATATTTTGAGAGGTTCTCTATAGCCGTGGCAACGTCCGTTGACAGCGTGCCCGTCGTAGACCCGGACCCAGAGTTTGAAACGTTGTAGGTGATATTGGTATTCGGAGTACCCCCTCGGACGTTATGAAACTCGACGGATGCTTGATCAGGGTTGATCGCAGAAAGCATCTGAACATATGGGTCACCCATGTCCCCTGCCGAATTCAAGTCGCCAAAGTTGTAAAGGGTGTAGATCGAACGGAGGACATTGTCACCAATCAACCAGTCACTGGACGATGCGTCAGATCGGTCAGGACGTGATATAAATCCAAAGGACTGACAATTCCTCGGGTCCCACGGAAGTCACAGCTTGTGGAATGAAGGTGCCCATACAGGAGCCCGGGTCTCCCAGAGCGGGGGACGTGACGTCAAGTGGGTGGACAGGATACATCTGATTGCTTGAGAGGCAATGAAGGGATGGTTGATTCTTCAAAAAAGAGGACCTACTCAATTTGAAGGGCCATGTCAATCTCGGCGTCGCACGGGACACTCCATTGACCGAGACTGGGGTCGTAATGTGCACCGGAAACACCACCGTAAATGGCTGTACATACGTCGGTAGACGCGTACCTTGAAATCCATGTCCATCATTGTTTCGTGGACATAGCGAAGGAAAAGCCTACGTGAATGATGTACCGGTGTCAAGCAGAACAACAGCCTTGTTCTTTGGCGCACCAGCTATGGCGGTCGAGACGGTGTGTGTTTGTGTCCCAACAACAAACGAGTCCACAAGAACAGTCCATCGTGACGGAGAGGTGACCGGCCATGTGGAGATGGCACTTGTGTTCGTTACGTTGGCATATGTGGGGTCTGCCTCGCCGATAGAAAAGCTTCCCTGGACGCTGTCACCGTTTGAAGTGCTCTGGAGAGAAAAGGCGATGAAGTTGGGTTCGCTTGGATTGTCGTGAAAGAGGTTGTAGAGCAGGGTTCGTCCGGAATCGGACCCAGACTGGTTTAACGCCGCATCAATATCCGAAAGAGAATCAAAGCCGAGACCCAGGATGCCTTGTGCGCCGTACGACAACGCTGGGTTCTGAGCTGTCGATGCATTCAGATACGCTTGTTTGGCTACAGAGATACTAATCAATAGATTAGCCGTGAGTTCGCGGGGAAGGAGATGGCCAAGGTACCCTGCGAACTCTGCCGGAGCAAAGGCTACTTGGCCATCCGCCCAACCAATGCCATACTATTTAGGCGTGAGTGATGGCAGGACCAACGTCGAGAATGCTTACGGAGAGGTTTAAGCTGGTCGACTTGACAGGACATGAGTGCGAGGGACGCGACAAGAGACGAGAGAACTGACGCTGATCTCGGCATCCGGGAGCGACCCAACTGAGGGGAATATCCAGAGATCTGATGATGGAAATGTAAATGACGGCCGGTAGTTGGTATGTTACCTACCAGACGAGCCTGTGTCGAGCTGCACGGGGAACGCTACATTGCAGATGAGTTTCAGGAGACGGGGCATGATGCCCTCGGTGCTTACGGACGCCTCCGACGGTGACCTGCGACGGGAGTGAGCGGGAGGGGCCAGGGGGAGACGGCAAAGACAAACGTTGGCGATGTAAATCAAGTCACGTACGTCACTTGGGTGCTGTCAGGTCAGTCGACGGGCAGCGCGGGGAGACACACCTGAGAGAGAGAGAGGAGTTGGAAGGAACGGAAGTAAACACAGAGGACCCACCCCGACGCTGCAGGGTCTGTGCGGGTCTGTGTACGCGTTGCAAGGGAGCGTGCAGGGGCATCGGCCAAGGCGGTAAGGAGCGACGAGGAGGAGGAGGGGTGAGTGTGGCTGTGCAGTCCTGGGCGTGCCAGAGGTGTGCTCGCGTGCGGTTGGGATCCAACCATGCCAGCGACGAACAAGTCCATCCTGCGGCTGATCGACCTTGCCGCCCAGCACTCCGCCTGTCCTTGCCATCGCGGCGCCTCCCATCCCCACGGCGCCGCCGCCCTCGGCCAGCTCAGACAGCTCGCGACACCCGTCCAGGCCGTCCAGAAGGAGTATGCCTTCGAGGTGCGTTTCGGTCACGCCGTGCCTCTTGCTCTCTCCAGCCCCGCCCCGCCAGGTCGCTGCGTCCAACCTCAGGTTCGGGGAGGGTGTCACCCGCGAGGTCGGCATGGACTTCAAGAACATGAAAGCACGCAAGGTAATCCCCCCCCTGCTCGCCTTTTCTGTCTCCCCATCTCTGCTACTCCAGGTTGGCGTCTTTACGGATCCTATCGTAGCCAAGCTCAAGCCAATGGCTGTCGTGAGTGGCGTCTTGCCGGCGACTCGTGGCTGCTCTAGTCACATCCCCTAGGCTCTCGAGTCCATCCGGTGCCAGGAGGACCTCCAATTCGAAGTTTTCGACCAAGTGGTCACCGAACCCACCGAGGAGAGCTGGAGGAGTGCCATCGGCTGGGCAAGGCGTCATGACTTTAGTCATTTCCTTGCGTGAGTGCTGGTGCGATGTCCGACCATCCCGCTTCAATTGATGCATCGCGAAGCGTCGGAGGCGGAAGTGTTATTGACACCGCCAAAGCTGCAAACCTGTTCGTACATGTCTCTTCCCCGTCCCCATAGCCTTACCTTGCGCAGATTTTCCGTATACAAGGACAGTGACTTGATGGATTTTGTTAACGCCCCCGTCGGAAAGGGGCATCCCATCTCTCAGAGCCTCCGACCTCTCATTGCAGGCATGTATCATCCCGCGCCTTCTTGCTCGTTGTCATTCAACCCGTTTTCAGTACCTACCACCGCTGGAACCGGTTCCGAGACCACTGGCGCCGCGATTTTTGACGTCACTTCACGCTCGTTCAAGACCGGCATCGCGAGTCGTGCCCTCAAGCCAGTCTTGGGAGTAGTTGACACTGCAAATACTGAAAGCTGCCCAACGGAGGTACACATCAGTGCCGGTCTTGACGTCCTTTTTCACAGCATGGAGAGTTACACTGCAATCCCGTGAGGGCGGCGATGTTGGCCAGAGGGTTCTTCCGCTTACCCTTCTTAGGTACACGGAACGTACGCCCCGTCCGGCCAACCCGATACTGCGCCCTGCATACCAAGGGAGCAACCCTGTCGCCGACATATTCTCCATGTGGGCCCTTAGGACTACAGTCAAATATCTTCCTCGGATTGCCAAAGACAGAACCGATCATGAAGCAAGAAGTCAAATGCTGTACGGTTTATTTTCTTCTGTGGCACTCCTTCACCAGCTCACATGGGTGTGGTAGTCTCGCTGCATCCTTTGCTGGTATCGGATTCGGAAATGCTGGTGTACATTTATGCCATGGAATGAGCTACCCGGTAGGTTCCGGTGGTTGAAAGTTGACGTGACCATTTAACGAAGCTTGGTCAGATCTCTGGTCTGAACAAGAGAGGTCCCCAATATAAGCATTCAGGATACCAAGTAGACCACCCTATTATCCCTCATGGCGTTAGGTACGCAACAATGCGCGAACGCAATTGATCCCATTTACTGACTAGCTGTGCACTAGCGTCGCCCTCACAGGACCTGCAGGTATGTTCGAGCATTTCCCAGCGCGACGGACCTTACTCCCTCCCCAGTCTTCCAATTTACCGCGCCATCGTCGCCTGATCGCCACCGGGAGGCATTGGCAATTTTCAACAATACAACGGTGACAGACCCTTCTATCACCAGCATCCCTGATTCTGAGATTGGATCCTACTTGTATGAGTCGATTGCTCGGTTCCTTGATGGGCTTGGTGTCCCGCGCGGTCTGAAAGCGGTAGGCTATACAAAAGACGACATTCCAGATCTGGTTGAGGGCACGCTTCCACAACGCCGCGTCCTGGACCTTGCACCTAACATTGGCAATGTTGCTGGAGAAGATGGAAGAGAGCATCTCACCCGTATCATGGAGGCATCTTTAGAATACTAGCTGTCGAGCATCAACAACGATGTAACATGTAGCTATTGCTCTCTTGCTCTATCTGGAAGTCGACTTCCGACGATGGCCAACTACAGACGGCGAAGCAGATTCAAACCGTGCATTGACCTTCACGACGGAAAAGTGAAACAAATTGTCGGCGGTACCTTGTCGGACGATGAGCCAGGCGCGCTCAAGACGAATTTTGTCGCGAGGTCGGTCCTTGTGTCGGTCGACCAGTGGAGCATGAATGTCATCTGATCGTATCTAGCCAATCCGCAGGGGACTTTGCACGCTTATATAGGGCGAACAACCTGCAGGGCGGACATGTCATAAAGTTGGGTCCTGGAAACGAGGACGCCGCAAGAGAGGCACTGGAGGCGTGGCCAGGTGTGTCCTCCAACGCCGATGCGTTTGACAAGTGGCAGCACGATTCATCTACGTTCCAGGTGCTTTACAGATAGGCGGGGGGATAACGGCGGAGAATGCTCAGGAATGGTTGGCTGTAGGTGCCAGCAAGGTGGGACACGATGTCACTCTCCGACCTCCCGTCTTGATCTACTCAGGTCATCGTCACATCATATCTCTTTCCCGGAGCGAGATTTTCCAAAGAGAGGCTCGACGCTATCTCCAGAGCCGTCAAAAAGGATAGGCTTGTCGTGGATGTGAGGTTGGCCAGTCCTCTGTATGCAGCCGGCGTCATGTAACCGCTCACTTCGGTGGGTAGTTGTCGTCGTCGAGGAGAAAAGTGGTTCGTGGCCATGAACAAGTGGCAAGACATCACAGACATGGAGGTATGCAAAGGTGGGTCAGGCATGATCGTTCTCCTTGTCCCAGCCGATCAGCAAGTTGTACTAGAGTCGCTCGACATATTGTCAGAACATTGTAGGCAAGTAAGTGGCATTGACTGCGTACTGGCGGCTGATTCTGTCCAGCGAATTTCTCATCCACGCTGCTGATGTGGAGGGACTGTGCCAGGGGATCGACAGGGAGCTTGTGGAAAGCAAGCATTCCACCTCTTTTGCCTTGCATTCCCGAACTGATCCAAACAGAACTCGGCGAATGGGTGACAATACCAACGACGTATGCAGGGGGAGCAAAACGTAAAGCGACCTCCGATGCACGTTAGCGGGCTACCGGTAGCTGACTCTGCTCAGATGTCTCAGATCTGGCTCTTGTGGAAGTACTTTCGGACGGAAAAGTTGACCTGACATATGGAAGGTATGGTCGCTCGCTCTGGAATGCGAGGCAGCGTGTTGACCGCACTCAAGCTCACTCGACATCTTTGGGGGTTCGTTGGTGAAATTTCAAGACCTCGTCGAGACGATGAAGGAGGCTTAAACTTGATTACGTAGGACTACATGACCGTGTGAGGTGTGGCTGATAAACTATATAGTTTTTGCTAGCGTAAGCACGCACATTGTCAACCCTCCTTCGAGCTCCTGTTGACAGACGGATCCCCCAACATGCCCGGAAAAGTCAAGGCCTACGAGCTCCAGTCCAAGTGAGCATCCAACGTGTAGCCCTCTGATGCATTCCGATTGTGTCATAGGTCGAAGAATGACTTGACAAAACAGCTTTCCGAGCTCAAGAGCGAGCTGCTTAGCCTCCGGGTGCAGAAGACCACTGGAGGGGCGGCATCGAAACTTACCAAGATGTGTGTCCTCGTGGCTACTTTGTGTTCGGCCTAGGCTTATATTCTACAGCAATGTCGTGCGCAAGTCTATCGCACGGGTCCTGACTGTGATGAATCACAAGTCACGCCAAAATCTGCGAGAATACTACAAGAAAAAGAAATACCTTCCGCTTGATCTCCGGCCGAAGAAGACTCGTGCCATCAGGCGGCGACTGACCAAGGTGAGACGTTGTCCGAGTCTGATTTGTCCGTCGTGCTGAGATGTCCTTGCAATCTGCAGCACGAGGCATCGCTGAAGACGGAAAAGCAGCACAAGAAGGACATCCACTTCCCTTTGCGCAGATACGCCGTCAAGGCATGAGATCGCTGCCGCAGATTATGTTCACCACACCGTCGTTTACATGAATCTTATTATTTTGCGTGTCCTAGGCACTTGTCGACTTGCCGTGCTGTGCGTATCGTCCGAGTCAGGGAGCCGACTTGGTTGTCGTCGAGGGTTGGGAAATACATAATCATCACCCCGGGCACGTGTAGTGGAGCGTCCGCATACTTGCACGTTTGGCTCAGACCACCATGTCTCCTCCCGGCAACGGTCTCAGGAGACCCAGTCGTGCTGATCTTCCACAGCCCGCTCCCCAGGCGTCCCCGGGGCCTGGCCGGGATGACCTTCCCCTCCTCAGAGAGCCTTACCCTCTCCCAACCAGCAATCCCGCTAGCCAGTACACCTTGCTCGACAAGCTCGGCACAGGCAGCTTCGGCACCGTCTACAAGGCAGTGCACAACGAGACAAAGCAAATAGTTGCAATCAAGCAGATCGGTACGTCTCGTCGTGCACCTCCGCCCGTGGAGGCCTTCACATCCCGAACAGACCTGGAGGACTCGGATGACGATATATCGGAGATCCAACAGGAGATAGCCAATTTAGCTCAATGCGACTCTGAATATGTCACCCGATATTACGGCTCCTTTGTCGTGGCTTACAAGTTATGGATAATCATGGAATACCTCGCCGGAGGGTCGTGTCTCGACTTGCTCAAAGCTGATGTCTTTTCGGAAGCGCACATCGCAGTCATCTGTCGCGAGCTACTTTTTGGTCTCGACTATCTCCACTCGGAAGGCACCATTCACCGGGATATCAAGGCTGCAAACGTCCTCCTTTCCGCCTCGGGGAAGGTGAAACTCGCAGACTTTGGCGTTGCCGCCCAACTCACGAGCACTCTGAGGCATACTTTCGTTGGAACCCCTTTCTGGATGGCTCCAGAGGTCATCCGCCAAGCGGGATATGATGCTAAAGCAGACATGTGGAGCCTGGGCATAACCGCGATTGAGATGGCGATGGGAGAACCGCCCTTGGCAGAGTTCCATCCCATGCGTGTGCTCTTTCTTATTCCCAAGGCGAAGCCTCCGACTCTTGAGGGTAACTTCAGCTCTGCCTTCAAGGAATTCGTCTCCTTATGCCTCACAAAAGACCCCAGCATGGTATGGTGTGCCCAACTGTGCTTGAACGCGTTCTTATATGATATCCAGCGACCCACGGCCAAAGAGCTTCTCCAGCATAGATTCGTCAAGAATGCGAAGAAAACGTCATACCTCACCGAGTTAATCGAACGTTACCAAGAGTTTCGCGCACATTCCCCCCCAAAGGGTCTTCAGGTATACCAGCCCACATTTAAAGGAACCGTCAATTGGGAGAGCAACGCCACGATACGTAGTGATTGGAATTTCGACACCATCAGATCTTCATCAGTAATGGGGACGTTTAGCAGCGCTGCCCGGGACCTACTTCCCGACATGGATGACGAGGAAGCCGTCGGAGACCCTTTGACTTACGACGAAGAACGGTCTATTGATACCGAAGGTGCCATCAATGGTGTCGAGCAGTTGGCATCTTGTGATATCGGGAGGAGCCACCCGGAAACACACTCTACTGTTATGCTCAAGCTGGCACCCGAAGAACAAGACATTCACACTCTCCTTGCCACGACGGGCGTCTCCTCGGGTGACTCGGGAACTTCATCTGGGGCTACCACTCCACCGGAAGGTGGACTGCCTCAGGACGCACCTCCTGCCTACACTGGTTCTGTTCGGTCTGTGAAACGTTCGTCATATGCCGCAAGGCACAGAACGACAGGTCCCGGGACGATTATGCGAGAGGCTGACTTGGGTTCCGGTGTAGATACGATCAGACCAGTAAAGAAAGTCGACACCATCGGCTCTCTAAGGCTCTCTGCGGAGTATGTCGGGACTACGCGTGGCAGAGACGAACCCCCTCAATCTCCGTCGTCAACTTCACCTGCGAAAGACCGCTCGGCTTTCAAGCGAAGAGCAAGCGAATCAGAACGAGCAGGGCGATTAATCATTGACGACGTAGTTCTTCCGGTCCTGCAGAACGTGAGCGCAAAGCGGTAACCCTTGTCTATTTATTTCCCTTTTGACCGTCACTCAAAGGCCATTCATGACGATATGGACGCTCGGGAGATTGAATCGTTGAGCATGGTAGCCCGAGGATTTGCCGATTTATGCGATGCCAGCGCATCCCTCTCCTACAACGTCATCCTTGACATTCTTTCTGGCATCAACGAGTACGTCTTTGCATGCGCACACGGAATCATGCTCAATGCCTGTGGTCCATTTAGGAATCCCGCCGTCAGGCAATACGTGCAAACTTCTCGCGGCCTGCTCCCCCACAAACGAATTGTTCGCAAAAGCGAGATGACGGCCAGAGGCTTGGTAGTTACTGAAGTCCAAGAGGATATCCCAGGCCCTCCAGCGGAAGCGAGTAGCCCGTCATCAGCTCATCCTCTTAAAGCAGACGACTCGGCTGGCCAAGCGCGCAAGTCGCCCATTGCCGAGCTTTTGTACATGCGCTGGCTCGAAGGACTCCGGATCAAATGGCCCAACATTCTGTCGTCGTGACGTTTGGCAGGCTCGACGTGGCGCCTGCCGTCATATCATAATCAACAATATCACTGTCGCCCCGGTTTCGCAGTCGAGGCGTCACTCGGACTCTTCCCTCTTTATACGCGATCGCTACGATTGATTTCATGGGTGCCACTGAACAGCCTTTCGTACTATTCCAACACGCGGCGCATTGTACCGAAACAGACCGATGTATTCATGCTGGCAACGTCGGTCAGAGACTGGACGGATATGATTTCCTGATAAAGATGATAAAAAAATGTAAAAATATAATATCCAAGATATCATGTCATATTTAAGGAGAAAAATAATAGTGTACCGAGTTAAAGAACGACACTGCCAGCTATAGCAGCAACGAGGGTAGCCATGCCCAACATCACGAGTGACGCGACACTAAAGTGCTCTGCACTACTCTTCTGGTTTGCATGAGGGGAACCAGTGGCATGAGAGGAGCTCGACTGGAAACTCGGAGTAGAAGTGGTGGGTGTGGGCCTGTCGGATTCCTCAGCCAGCCGCACCCAATGAGAAACAGAGAGAGCTCACTGGTGTAAAGTGGTGGTGACCACCTGGGGAGGCCTGACTCCCTGATCGCCAACCTGCGCGGGAGTGACGGGCGACGTAGCATTGAATGCATTCTGGTACGACCCCAAACCATCCATTTGCGCCAGCGACACGCGCTGCCATCCGTTCGAAACCATCAGAGGATACGCACTTATGAAGCTGGCGACCGACAAGTCGGACAGCTCGTGCTCCAGTATGACGAGCCCGGGAGTTTTGGGACCTTGTAAAGTCGCCCGCGTTCAGCAATCCATACAATAAAAAAAAGGACACAGGACCGCCGTCACCAACCCGTTAACCACGTCTGCATTTGTGTGCCAACCTTTTCCGAGGTAGTGCCTGGCGGGGTTTGGTCGAGTGTCCAGTCGTCAGTGCTAGAAGGGCAAGACGTCGAGTCGCAGAAACATGGGTAAAAAAGAAAGAAAGCCCACTCTTGGTTCCAAATGACCGTAGTCAGCGCAAAGACTTCCCTGGCGATGGCGCGAACACGCATGTCACAGTCGCCGTATGGGGGCCGCCAGAACCGGGGAAGGCGTCCTCCTGTAGAGTTGTGTACAAGCCACATGGTCCAGCCCAACTCGGCCACCACCTCCAGATTAGACTTTGTGGTCATATAAGGGTGTGTCCATGTATGGACGGCGAGATCGTCTCCGTTCACCTCGATGGCTTCTTGGAGGATCTGCGAGTACGAGAGCATATTCTGACCAATCACAAAGTGTGTCACGCGCTCGTTATTGTCGCGAAGAAACTTGTAAAGAGTCTTCGACGCCTACAAAAGAGAGAAAGAGGTCAGGTCCGCGGAGACAAGGTGCGTGCCGACAACAAAACGAACCGGAAGTGGACCATCATCAAAGCTGAGCCCAATCACACCAGATGGTGCATTCCAAATGTCACCGGCAGAGGCACACTTGTACGTCGAGGAGCAGACGGCGGCGCTGTAGGGATCAAAACCCGTAGGATACGTTGGGCTCTCGATGTTGTTGCTTGTAGACATGGGGATGTCCGGTATCTTGCCAGCCGCAATGGCGTCATTCAACGCATCCACCCATGTCTGAGGCATATCCGTGGTCGAGGGAAACTTGGTGGGAAAGCCTGCAGACCATTCTGAAATCGGCTGGCGTCGGCATTGAACAACAGACGTTCAGTGCAGCGCGTACCGGGCGTTCCTATAGCAGCATAAGCAACACCATCGGTGATGCCTCCGCGTCTAAACAGGCTGTAGACGGGATGATCTTCCTCGTGGTACCACCCGCTCGGTAGACGTTTACCGTCCGTATGGGAGTGGCTAGCAGGTCTGACGGAGGCGTATGCGACAGACGCGGCGAGGAGGAGGACGGACGTAAACCGCACGGGCATGGCTAGGAAAAGACGCTAAACGAGAGGAGGAGATAGAGGGTGTGCTCGGAAAGGAGGAGCGTAACGGGGAAGACGAAGGACTCGTATTTTATACCATGGAACGGGAATTCTACAATGTCAGCCACAGGTGCTGGTTACCGCATCCGGATGATCGTCTGGAACAGAATTCAGGAATTCAGTCCAGGGAAATCCCAGCCCACCTGGCCACGACGGGCGTCTTGCCAAATCAAGTCTGATCGACGACACTCACCGTCGATCGTTTCTGAGTCGGTCAGGCAAACCGCGCGCATGGTGTTGGTGGGGTGCAACTGCGTTCAAATTGGGTTGCGATGCGATGGTTGACAAAAACATAGCATTCGCCCAAATCACATACTATGTCGCAGGCATCGGCGAGGCAGCAGCGGATTCCCCACGAAGCGCGCTCTTGAGAATCAAAATACCCGACTTCAACTGCGCGACCTCCTTCACCATGGCCGTGAACCTGGCCTTCTTTGCCTCGCTCGTCAAATACGGCGTAAAGTGCTGGATGCAATCCCGTGTCGTCGCATTTGGCGTGTTCTGTAGCCATTCGATGAGCATCTTCTCCTCCAACTCGCCTTCGGGCGCAGGACCGGTCGGCAAGGGCTTCCGTTTCTTGGGTTTTGGAGCATTGGTACCGTTGACCGTGTTGTTGGTCATCGTGCCGGGGCCGGCCCCAGAAACCTCGTCGGCTTTGCGTTTGTTCGCGGACTTTGGTGTCGCGCTCGTCGGCGAGCCGACCAGGGTTTTACTGCTGCCGGCCGCCGGACTAGTGGCACGACTGCCAGACACACTGCCCCCCGGGATCCCACTAAGTGGACTGTTCCCTCGGCTCGCGTTCGTCGATTTCGATTTCGGGCCCTTGGGGCTCGTGGCTCGTTTAGCGACGACAGAATGACCGCCCATGCTAGATATAGGTACTGGAGAAGCTGGTCGCGAGCCGGCCGCGGAACTTTCTGTAGTCGGGGGCTTTGTGGCCGGCTGCTGGGAGGCGGACCGGGAGGTCACCTGTTGAGGCTGCTGCTGGATGGCAGGTTCGTTCGAGACGAGGGGAGCCTCTTCCTCTTCCTCGTTTTCGTCCTATCCACAGGAGGTGAGCTGGATGAGCGAACACGACGGAACAGGGTCGGCTCACCGAACTTGCATACGGATTGCGCTCCTCGTCGCTTTCATAGGCAGCGTTCTTTTCCAGCTTGCGCATAAGTTTCTTGAGAGATTTACCGTCCTTGGACAGCTGCGACTCGTCTTCGGATTCGTCGGACTCGTCGATGTACCCTTCGCGTCGTTTGTTGGCCAATTTGTACTCCCGCTTCAAGCGTTCCTGCAAGGATGGATGAGACTCGGGGGTACAAAAAGGTCCAAGATGTCTGCAGACGGACCTCGAGCTCCTTGGCTTCCTCGTCATCCATGTCCGCGGCCTCGTGCTCGTCGTCGTCTGCAACCTCTTCCTCGAACAGTTGCTCGTCGAGATGGCCTTCACCATCGTCTTCGCGTTTGGGGCGAACGTTTCCCTCCTCGTCCTGCTCTACGCCCTGGGAGCCTCTGTTGACGGTTCGCAAAGCCCTTCCGCCTGGTGCTCTGCTTTGGCCTGCATGTGCCAAGGGCGCAGGACCGGCGGCGGCGTGTGCATCCGGATCGGCCTTGAACATGGCCGACGTCGCCGCAGAAGGGGCCTGACCATGTTTGCGGTGCAACAGCCAGCGCTCCGGATCCTTGTTCTTTTGTATCTTTGCCATCTTGAGGGAGGAGAGGACGTCAGACCGACGGCGACGACAAGGGAGAACACACACCAACGACTCGGCCTCCTCCAGGTCGGGGACGTGGTGCTTTGGTTTCTTGTGGAACTTGTACCATCGGTGCGCAGGCACAAACTTGAAGACCTCTTGCGCGGCGGGCATGAAGAGAGCGTGGGTGTCCGCCTTTGAGACCTCTTCCAGCTGGCCCACCCAGACCTCGTTCTGTCTCGCGTCCTCGATCACCCACGGGTATCGCTCCTCCCTCCTGAGTTGGCGGACCTCGTCCGGGACTTTGAACACCTGCCGTGTCTTGCGCGTCATCTTCTTCTTCCCGTTCGCAAGCGGCTTTCCCCTAGCGTCCCTCTCCTTGGACGAACCCTCTCCGGTGGCGTTGGTGATGGGGCGACCGTCTGCGTCGACCATGACTATTCTGCCGTCCGAACCGATGACGGGCTTTCCGTCTGAACCCAGCATCGGGGCGACGGGGACCTGCTGCGCCGAGGCGATGGTCTGCCTTCTGAGATCCTTCCTGTTCAGCTTGATGGGCTCCTCCCAGGTGGACACGTCCACAGGCTTGCGGGCGTCGAACTTCATCACGTCGTACTTCCAGCCGTTGAGGGCCGAGGACATGAGCTTGTACTCGGCAAAGTCGCCGTCGGGGAGCTTGGAGGTGTCGTCGACGTCGTCCGTGGCCGGGGCTGGCGGTTGTGGAGGCTGGCGGGGGACAGCGGGCTTGTGCGGGGACGGGGGGATGCCATGGGCGTTCCTTGCTGGCTTTTTCTTGTGGAACAACACGGACTCGGCAGACTTGGGAGGCATCGAGCAAGGCGCGCGTCGTCCGCACTGCGGGCCCCATATGCCTGGCAGCAGCCTTGCTCACGTAATCATGGCCATACGACAGCCTATGTACAATACATCGTCCGTCGGAAGATACGAGTCATCCCTGCGTATATAACAACCCAGCACACGAGCCCTCAAAGCATGACATGAAAACAGAAACGGAGCAGGGATTAGGTCGGTGGCGCCTCCACCCTGGTCGTCGGTATGCTGCCGTTGGTCACCGCAGCCGACGAGGGCTGGTGCGACGACTGGGTCGAGTACGCGTTTTCCGACGAGGACGGCCGCGATTGGGAGGGGGGTGCTTGATGCGAGTGTGGCTGGGATGCATGCGATATCGCACCGGGTGGAGGCGGGGGATATGGCACCGGACCCTGGCCGTAGACGATCGAATGCGGAGGGCCACCTGCACCGAATGGGGGCATGCCCTGCCGCAGGCTGTCCAGCTCGTGTCTGAGCAAGTCGATCTCGCGAGCCATGTCTTGGTGGCTCTGCTTGAGATTGATGACAAAATCGATGGCTGCGAGGCAGGCTCAGCTGTCGCCAAAAGGGGAAGGAGGCCAGACGCAGACCTTTGCTCAGAATCTCCCACTTGCTCGCCTTCATGCCACGGTCGGCGGGGAGTTGATCGCGCAGTTCGTCAAAGAGGTCTTTCATCTCCTTCCGACGCTTACGCTCGGCAAGCTTGTGTGATACTCTGAGCTCGGGAGAGCGAGAGTAGGGGGTCGAGCCGGGTTCCTTGGCGAGTTTGGCGGAGGAGGAGGAAGAGGGGGGGGCGGACGGGTCGTCTGGCGGGGGGACGGAGGAGGGGACGGGGGTGGGGGATGGCATGCCTTCGCGTATTTGGCGCGACGGGGGGCGTGACCGAGAGCGGACGTTTCTGGTAGGGCCGACGGAGGGAGGGATGCTTTCGGGGACGGACATGCGCCTGTCCGGGGGGAAGGCCATGGAGGGGATCATGGTTTGGGGCAGAGGTTGGGACTCGAACGGACGAGAGGGATTCTGTATATTAGGGTCTTGGTGGCCATCCGGATGTTGTGCTGCAGGCCACGCGAAAGTCGCCATGCTACCAGATGTTGGAGGTGCTGGTGATCGTCCATGTGGTTGGTCGCCGGAGAAGGCCGAATAGGCACTGGAGCCGTTGGGGAGGATTGCGGGCAACGAGTCGCGTCTGTCGTGGAGCCACCACTGCCCGCTGTTTCCCGGGGGAGCGCCAGAGATGCCTGGGCCGGAGATCAACGCGCCGGCATGGACGGAATGGCGACGGTGGTCGTATATGCTGAGATGGGCCATCCTGTGGGTGTCTACGGCGGAGCCACGGCGTTTTTGGGCGCGCGCGTCGAGGTCTATGGACATGGGGCTGGGTACGCCGGGGCCGGCGAGGAGGGAGTCGGTGTCGTCGCTGGGGATGAGGTCGCGGTCGGGGGACATTTTGCGTTTTGTGCCGTGGGGGAGCTGGGAGTCGGACGAGTTCTGGGGGAGGGGGTGGGCGGAGCGGGCGGGGTGGAGAGAGGGACTC
>JBBPLU010000043.1:0-96109 GCA_038089935.1 Boletellus emodensis
CCAGTAGGCTTTGCCCGATCAGGAAATAGTGGATGAGGAATGCGCAAACTGTCGACGGATTGCGCCTTGGAGGGTGGATCCGTATATGGAAGTAGGTTTCTGTGGCTGTCCGGTAGGTTTCAAGATTGCCATAAAAGGAAGTAGGTTTCTGGCCCCAGAGGGTCTGGGGCGGAGAGTAGAATATTAGGCGTCTTTGGACTCTGGAAGGTGCTGTTGTTCGTATATTATCATCAATTCGTGTCTCCTGTGCGCCATCTGCGCGGTCCCAAAGGCACAAGCTGGATATACGGCAATCTACGGGAAATACGAGAAGTGGTACGTCGCCTCGTCACAGTTCCTTCCATTTTTGACCAACATATCGTCCGTAGGAGAGTTGTGTGCTTCACGAAGAATGGGTGAAGCAGTATGGCCCCATGTTCAAGTACAAGAGCTTCTTTGGCGTATACTGCTTCTGTTCTGGCATGTGCTCCCAGATGCTCAATTTGGTGGTTTCCTAGGCCAACCGGTTGATGACCATGGACTTGCGGGCCATCTACCATATCCTTTCTCATAGCGTGGATTTCCAAAAGCCCGAGAAGCTCAGATACCAGTTGTCCCAGCTCCTTGGCCAAGGTGGGTGGTATCTTGAGAAGTTGTTGTCTTCCACGCTCACCCGGGGTAATAGGTCTCATTGTCGTCGAAAGCACTCAGCATCGCCAGCAGGTTCGTACCCCTTTCTTCCTTGTCTTTTTTGACGCTCATGAATGCCCTCTCTAACGTAGAGACACATCTTGGTAAGTACATGACTGTAGTCACACCCCGTTCACGTGCCGAGGTAGCTTTCAGAACCCTGCCTTTGGTCCAGCACAAATTCGAGAGCTCACTAGCACTTTTCTTGAAAAGGCCATCAGAGTACGTGATCTCTTGGGCGTTCAGTGCCGATCACTCACCGCAGGTGACACAGCTTCGTGATGTCTGGTCCTCTGATATCGCAAAAGAACCCGCAGGGAGAACCACCGGCGCCCGTATTGACGCCGTGCAGTGGCTGGGTAGAATGACTCTTGACGTGATCGGTCTCGCAGGTCAGTTCCCCGCTGTTTTTGGCCCAGGGACATCCAAGTGCGCTTTTTGCCGTCAGGCTTTAACTACAACTTCGATTCCCTCAACGCCAGCGAGAAACCAAACGAGTTGAACGAGGCTTTCCAGACCATGTTTGCCGCAGGCGCGGTCGAGGGTGTCCTCCCTATCTTGCAAATATGGATTCTGCTCCTTCGTCTCATCGTCAGTACCCCAAGGATTCCCTTCTTTGCCATGATGCTGACCTCCGTGACAGCCAACTGAACGTTCGTGTCGAATCCAGGTGGCACAGCTCACAACGGCACGCATCGGTAAAAAAACTGTTGGCAGATGCAAAAGCAGCGGCTCTGGAGAACACGACAGACGAAGGTGAAATCAAAAGGAGCAGTCTGCAGGGTCGAGACCTGTCGTCGTTGTTGGTCAAGGCGAACATGGCGACGGACACCCCGGAGAGTCAGAGGTTGCCCGACGAGGACGTGTTGGCGCGTGCGTGTCCCCGCCTATCCACGGCCCTAGACCCTGATGCTCATATTTGTCTTGCAGAGGTCCCTACATTCTTGGCCGCTGGTCATGAAACGACAAGGTACGGTCCCACACTTGCAGAAGCGTTACAGTTATTGGATGATTTGATAGCACGGCCACTGCTTGGGCACTCTTCGCGCTCATGAAAGCGCCTCGAGTGCAAACCAAACTCAGAGAGGAGCTACTTTTGGTTGATACCGACACCCCCTCGATGGACGAGCTCATGGCGCTTCCCTACCTGGGCGCCGTCGTGAGAGAGACCCTCCGGGTGCACTCGCCCGTCGCAAACGCGTTGCGAATCGCGATGAAAGACGATGTGTTGCCCGTCGAGAAGCCATACACAGACGCCAAGGGTGTTATCCACGACTCTATCAGGTACGGCTCGCGTCTCCAGCCTCACCTCATCATAACCCCTACCGCACAGAATCGCTGAGGGCGACCTAGTCGTGATCCCCATCCTCGCGATCAACCGGTCATGCGAACTGTGGGGACCGGATGCGCGCGAGTTCAAATGCATCAAGTTTTCCTTGCTTACATTCCTCCTGGGTTGAATTGTGTATGTAGGCCAGAGCGATGGGAAAATACGCCCGAGGCTGTGTCACACATCCCAGGTGTGTGGGGCCACCTGTTGTCCTTCCTTGGTGGACCTAGAGCCTGCATCGGATATCGATTCTCCCTTGTCGAGTGAGTCGCACGCGTGGTTTGTCTGGAATGCGTGATGGACGACTGATGGTGTCTTTCCGACACACAGGATGAAAGCGCTCCTGTTTACGCTCCTGCGCGCATTCGAGTTTGAGCTCGGCGTGCCCGAGAGCGATGTTGGAATTCGGTCGACGGTCGTGGACCAGCCTGTGTTGCGGAGCGATCCCGAGCGCAAGCCCCAGTTGCCGATGGCGGTGAGGCTGTATGGGCGGGGGTGAGGGTCCGCTGTCCAAGTTGTCCTGTTTCCTCGCTGGCTGGTCGCTGTATTTATTCTCCGGATCTGTTGTATGTACATGCGCTAGTTGCATTCTTGACTTGCTACCTTGCTTACAAGATCATGGGTGTCTCAGACACCAAGGTCTGATCGATTATAAACAACACGCCGCTGGCGCTTGCTTTCACTATGAACCTCTCGCTGATCCAAACACACATAGTATCTTCGAGTCGACGATATCATTCATCGTACACCATTTCTACGCGAGCGATCGATGAGTCCATGTACATCGCCAAGACTCGAAAGCAATCGACAGCAGATGTTGCAGCCTCCGACCATTTAGTAGGTTCTCTCACTGACGTCGAACAGCCACCTCAAGCGCCTGCTCAATGTCTTTCACCAAATCCTCCGTGTCCTCCGGCTTCTGATTTCTCAGATGTCCGATTTGTAAGACTTTGTCAGCTGGACCAGAAGTATACGTTCCCCAAGTTGCTACTCGGGTGCGTTTGGATCCCTTCCTACTCATACCATCACAATGACGGTTGCCTACGATTCATCCGGTGATGATGATGCCAACGGCGCCCAGGCGCTCAAGGGACGGCCCTCACATGTCGACGGCTTTGGCACACTTGCCATCCACGTTGGCTCAGAACCAGACCCTCAGACTGGCGCAGTCGTCCCTTCGATATCCCTCAGCTCGACATACAAGCAAGATGGAGTCGGGATCCACAAGGTGCGTCCTTGATCGTTGCAATAATGAGTTCCTGGTTAATCGTAGAGCAGAGTTTCGAGTACTCTCACTCGGGAAATCCCAATCGCCAGGCGCCGGAGACGACCCTTGCTGCACTGGAAGCCGGGGGGGCTTACGCGCTCGCGTTTTCCTCGGGTTCGGCTGTCACAGCAACCCTCATTCAGGCCGTAGGACCAAATGCGCATATCCTCAGCATGAATGTCGTCTACGGTGGTACGTTTCGCTATATGAGGCATATCGCTTCTGAGGTTCAGGCGATCAAGACAACCTTTGTCGATTTCAATGGTGCCGACGACAATGTCATTAGAGCTGCGATTCAACCGAACACCAAGGTATGTTTGTTTTCCGCTTCCCACCCTCCGTCCGGGCACTGAATTGTCCTTGTAGCTTGTTTGGATAGAATCACCCACGAACCCTACGCTTCGGGTCGTGGATATACCCCGGATCGTCTCGCTCGCGCGCTCACCCGTCCTAACCCCTCGTGGTCGTCGACAACACCTTCCTGTCTCCATTTTACCAGTCGCCACTTCTTCTTGGATCCGATGTTGTCACTCACAGTCTCACAAAGTACATCCATGGTCACTCGGACGTGATCATGGGCGCCGCGATTCTCCCCCGCCCACCACACGCAGCTTATGGAAAAGCTGCGCTTCCTTCAAAACGCGCATGGTGCCATTCCAAGCTCATTTGACTGCTGGCTAGTCCAGCGTGGCGCCAAGACGCTCCATCTATGGATGAAAGTACATGGGATCAACGTGCTACGGGTCACACAAGCCTTGGAACGCTCACTGCTAGTCGAAAACGTGATATACCCTGGACTGGCATCGCACCCGCGCAACACGTTTGCCTGCCATCACCTGACTCCGCATGTAAAGCCTTCTGTGGACGCCTTCCAGTCTGAGCGCAAGGATGACCAGGGGGGTTTCCCCTATGGTGGTATGGTGACATTCTGTATCCGGGGCGGTCTGAAGGAGGCCAATGCATTCTTGTTCGCGACGCGGTTGTTCGCGTTGGCGAAGTCGTTGGGTGGGGTGGAGAGTTTGAGTGAGCTCCCTTCGCGGATGACGCATGCTGGTATACCCGAAGCGGTGCGTGCTGCGATTGGAATAAGCGACAATTTAATCCGTCTGTCTGCCAGGGTGGAGCGTGAGGTTGGCAGAACAACCCTGGGGCATGTTCATGGACTGTACGATGGCCACTAGAAACGTCATCCCCTTAGCAGAGCAAACTGGCATCATCACACAGAGAAGGTCATGCAGGATGGGCGCGCTGTCATTAAAACGAAATGAAGCTGCGCGGAGTTATGGACAAATCGCAAATAATGCCAGGAGCAGCGAGAGGAAGGAAACAAAAAAGTAATCAAACCTAACCCTGGTTCGCCGTCCACTATTGACACAGAGGGAGACCGCGATCGTTGATATTGATCCGACACTCGTCACGAACCGGGGTCAGACCCGATATCATGGCCCCCATTAACGGCCCCTTTGATCATTTGAATTGACGAGATGGGTGAACTTGACCTTGAGCGGCTTTGAGAAGCACTCGACCGTCGTCGTCATGAGTTTGTGCGGCCAGAATTCGAGGTGACGCTGATAGGGCGGTGCTACTAGGCTACCACCTCCATTGATTTTGATGTCTCCGTTCAGAAACCGGACATGCCATTGTGACGCAGTGAGGGATGCCATACCCGCGTTGATCTTGGCATCCAATGACTGCTTTGCGCCCACGCTCGGCCCTCTCACTCCTCCTCACCATGCCGATAGTAATCAGCGGACCTCACAGATGCAGAGAACGAACAGTGTCGTGGCCAATGAGCATCGTCCACCTCGGGTCTTGCGTCGTCCATCTTCAGTCGTTCGAGGGCGGCGACAGAGTCTTGTGACGATGCGCCGCGCAGATCTTCAAGCGCCAATTTGTTACTGACATGCCTAAGAGATGTGAGGGGCCGGATGGGTGGCAACTTGATATCATCCCCAGGCAGTCTGTTGGGTGACCATGGATCTGAGACGGGATCGTGAAGGGAGATAGAGGGAATGTCTCTCGATCGAGAGAGATGGACTCGCCAGAGGTTTTCCGTTGGGATAACACGGTGCTCGGGTTGGGCGAATAATGTGACCATTGCAAGCACTCGCAGACGAGCGGCGATGTGGCCCCAGGTGATGGCTGCCGACCTCGTTGCATCGGAGAACTAACACGAGCCTCCGGGAGTTGGCGGGGCGGCAGATAAGAGTGTGGTGCATTGTGAATGCGCGACGAAATGTCTTGGTCGGTGCGATGGTAGGGTATGGCGTAGTCCAAAGGTCCAGGCAGGACAGGAACGGAGGGCCAGTGTTGCTGAGGAAGCGAGGTGGACGGTATAAGCGTTGGAGATTGATTTGTCCGCCGAGGACGCCGGCGGTCTAATGCAGTGGATACGACCTGGCCATAGCCGGCCTGATCAGGGGAGAGACAAGTACTGGGGAACGTGGGACTACAGAATGATGGTGAATTCAAGAAAACGAGGTGCGAGGGTGCAACGTGTTGCGACCACAGCATTTATCCGAATCTAGCCACACGGCCCATACAGTATGAGTACTAGTGAAAGTTGGACTGCGACGTGCAGCACCGTCGCAACGTCATAGTAGTCATTATAGTCGTGCACGCTCGTTTTTGAGCATATATTGAATACCACGGGCAAATGTTTCAAGCAGCCTTGGTTTCAGTTCTGCCGTCACTCCCAACGAGAAGTCAATAGACTGACGGGGGCGCCACACGCCGTCATCTCCTTTCACCGGATTGGACCTACAGCTCCTCAAGATCTGCTGGCCCATCCCGCCTCTGTAGAACCGGGCACCTTCAGGAAACCCATAGTGTGCGGTACAAAAGTCGACCCTGGCATATAAAAAAAAGAACTAAACATCAAAGCATGAGGAACAAAAACAGCTGCACGACTTACGCCACGAATGAATTGACGACGACGATCTCTGCATTACGATGAACCAGATCGAATCCCTTCCCAGCGTTCGCCGCCTCGAGCATGAGATCGCTCGTGACTGACATCACGTCATGAATGTGATCAGGCTTCCTGCACTGCACGAGCGTTTGTCGAAGGGCAATAGCGATGCCCGCCATATCCGTCGGAACTGCAGTGGAGACCTGGTGAAATTCCATACTATTCGTTAATCGATTCAAAAGGAACGAAAACTGTCAGAACAAACGAACGATCTGTATCTGATTTCCTGCCCCACTTTTGGCAACGAAGGGAGCGTCTATGTCACGGAACTGCAATATAGGTGGGTCAGATAAAAATGAACAATGTGAGATGGAGCAAACCAACTTACGCTGCTGGTACTCGTGATCGTTTTCACAGTTGTATTTGTATTATGGTTCAGCACAGCGACGATGTAAGCGATGAGACAGTCCTGTTGCGAGAACCGAGTCTGCGCACGGGAAGAGAGCACCGACCGCAGCTCAGCGAGGTCATCATTGTCGATCCGCCATTTCACGTCCTCGAAATTGTTGTAGAACCCAGAGCGCACACCTTCAAAATTGGTTAAGGAGCTAGTGGTGTGTAAATGGGGGACAGAGGGTAAAAACTTGGCCAATATCGCAGACGATGGTTTGGGAAAGTGATATTTCTCAAACGTTGGAGATGGGTATTCCTGAGGTAGACCTTGATAAAACTGAGAGAGTGTGTGCGATAGACACCACCCTAGTGTAGCATCACCTAATGTTGAGCAATCAGAAGAACGCAAGTGATACAGGAAATTTGATGAACCAAGCACATGACACCACGATACACCAATGCACGTCTCGTTATCAAGGAAGGTCAACTGAATGCGAAAAAGTGGGTCACAGCCGTTGGCAGAGCGAGGACTCAGAGACTGGCGGTCTAGGAATGGGGACAAGTCATCTTGGATGACCCAATCGCCATTCAGCAGCGTGTTCAGTGTCATGTCAGGCTTGTAATTGATGACCACGGGAACACCAGTGTTCGTGAGTTCAATCTGAAAGGAGTGAGATAAAAACCTCATTGTTCGTTTTGGAAATTAGCGCACAAACCAACGCCCATCCTCGCATCGGAGCTGGCCTGCAGCATGTGGGTATAATTGCAGGACTCTGGAGAGGGCCTCCTCAAACCTGGAGACGTCCAATATGGTTGGCACGACATAAACCAATTCAACCTGAAACGCACGTAAGTAGTAGAAAATCGCCAGAACAAAGCATACAGAGTGCCAGAAGAGATCATAACCAGGCATATCCACGTTCGTACGGCCTGCAAGGGCAGTCGGCAGCTTGGGTAGCACCAGACGCTGGTCGGAGAGCATGGCCGAGTAAACAAGCTGGCAGAGGTGGGGGCAAGGTCGTAACCACATGGATCAGTCTTTTATTGGCACACGGTCCAGAAACGCTACCGAATCCATAAATTTATTCTGGCGCAGGCGATCAGGGTACGTACTTAGCGCGATTCAGGCAGTTACGGGCGTACCCGAGTGGGAGCCCGGAGAACTTTAGGTTGTATAAGTATAGCGCACAACCTTAGGCTGCCCATCATGTTTTTACATGATGCGAAGGAATTGGATCGGAACTTATTATTACTCGGTGGCTTGTGGCGGATTACGTAATGGCACTTGCCCACAAGCATGGGCTGCGAGAAATTTGTGGACAACCCCTCCTAGTGTTGACGTAGGTATCCCACAGATTACTTTGAGCTTGACGACTTGTGTTGGTACTCGTTTTGGTGGAAGTTGTTGGCCCACGGGTATGGCAAATATTCGGCTCGTCAGATCACTACTAGCCTGAGTAGGGAATATTGTGAGCGTCATCGTGAGCGTCATCGTTACGGCTACATGTGGTCATACAGGATAATTTCTCATGCACTTGTGACTTTAGCTTCACCGCTCCATACTTACGTTACTACTATGCTCGTGTGAGCCAGATGGACTAGGTAGCTTATAGACGACGGTGGCACAATTAGATTGCGATGGAGAGCCTCGAGTACGGCGGGCGACAAGGCTCAGCTTACAGATTTGGACATAGCAACCAGAACATTTAGTTCACAAAGTGTGAATTACGTAATTATTAACGTGTACTATCACTAATTCACCCTATGTCGCTTGGGCGTGAGCACATGCAAAACAGTTTTTGCACCCTAGCGAACCGCTACTCGCCGCTCGTACCTTCGGGCGCTCTTCGCCACTCTCCCCTTCAATCTCGAAGTCCTGGGGGTTCGACTCGACTTCGTAATCGACACCTGCATTGCTGCATTGGTCCGTAACACCTCCGTTGGGCTCGACTCTGACGTCGTCGCCGGTCTTGCCACCTGGCCCGACCTCGAAGTCTGCGCGGACCTGTGTGCGCTCCTCTGCGCTCGTTGGGGACTCGGTAGGGCCTCTGATCGGCGCCCCATGCGACATTCCTCACCGCCGATTCCTGTTCCTCCCTCGACGTGTCCAATACCGCCACTTTGGCCCGATTCACGTGCTCTAGTGCCCCTGTCCTCTCGCCCTTGTCCTTGCCGTCTGGTGGATGGACGGCTTGCACACGCATGGCACAGACTGCGCAGCCCGCCCGCGTCTGCTCGTTAACGCGCTCTTGCTGTTACAATAACAGTACAAGGAAGTGCAAACCATGCGCCCCATAGAAATGGACCCTCTACAAGGCAAGGTTCATCCGTGGTTTCTGCCATCTCAGACAGGTACCCATCCATATCTTTCCCCCCTCACTTCTCACCATATCCCAGGAGGCTGTCCCTGTAGGTCTCAAACCCTTGAAGACTGTTGCCACTGCTTATCGTTGTCACCCCGCGAATCGTGTCCAAATTTGTAACCTGAGCCTTGTCGCCCACCGTGCTCGAGGCAATCTGGACTGTAAGCTCGAGCGAGAAGAGCAAGAGTACGGAAGTTGTCGGAGATGGGGCAGTTGGGGCATAGTTTTAGAGAGCAGACGGTTGAGTATAGCTTTGCGCACTTTTTCTTTAGGATATGATCCCTTGCATTGTAAACCTCAGGCTTTTAACCGAGGTGCGAGACGCGTTTAGCACGGGATCATATCAATCGATCACGTGCCAACTCGGTCAAATATCTTCTGCACTGACGTACGAATCCTTCAACTAGTGTTTCGTGCACAAACTTTCCAAGTTCAAGTGTATTGTGCATCCTACTGTTCATCATTTTTACCCCGCGGATCGTGAAGGAAATCCCGCAATATATTTTTGCGTTGCATATGTACGTAACATTTCTACACACTCTTGCTGCCGCGATCCCGCGATTCGAGGCTGCAGCGTACCTGCCCCTTTCATCTTCCCCCGCCTTCTAGCCCTTAAGGTACACCTCTCACGGGCTTGGGTAAACAGCTGGGGAATGAGTGGGGACAGTGAATTGAGTCACCGTGACGTCTACTTACTGCCTCAGTCTGTCTGTCTGTCTGTCGCCAAAGAGTCGACACTGTAAAAGCAGTCGTTGGGGTGGGTCGAGGTAATCGCTAGGATGGTCCCATAACAATGTGCCTGAAACTATTTCAGTGGCGTCGACCCACCTGTCCCTTTCCTTTGCGACCCCATCTGGCGAGTCCGGAGGTGCTGGTTCTGCCAGGTAAGTCGTCGACTGGTGCTGCGCGTTGACTGCCGTCGTCAGCTGTCGTTGTCGATCGATTGTGCCCCGTTGCACCGTTTCTCTCCCCCTTGATCGACACGTCCTGGCGATCTACCACCTACTCCCCCTCAATATCAGCTTCTGGGAAGTCGTTCTTCACCTCTCTGCGGACCTCTTCCCCCATGCACTGGTGCGCTCCTCCTTTGGGTACGGTCTCGCTTATATGCGTGAGGGGTCTGGGTCCACGTTGTTGTACGCATCATCTGGAGGTTTATCTGGCTTCTCTTGTCGGTCTGGTTCACCACTGTCCCTGCCCGTCTCCTCCACGATCCCACTTCAACTTCCAACATCTCAACCTCGACCACCTCCTTACCCTCCTCTCTGCAGCGTCGGGTGTTCTGGGGATACGTCTGGGTGACGTTCATCATCACCTGTCGTGGCCCCAGGGTCCTCTGATGTGTTTGCTGGGTTGTTGACCTCAGTACTGGTTGTTATCATCGGGTCTTCGTGCGACGCGCTCCTTTTGTTCCCACCTTCCTCTGATTGGTGGTGGCCTTGGTCCTCACTGATATCGGTATTCTCTGGTACTGGCGGTCGACTTGTATTCGTCGCCGCTATCGTCTAGTGCGTCCTGTCATTGCATGACTGATTCCACGCTCCTTCATCACAGGTTTACTCTCGTCGACGCCCGCAACCTCTGCGTGGTCGCTCTCGCTTTTGCTGACGGTCTCTGCCTCAGCCTCTTTCCCATCCGGTGCTACCGTTTCCGCGTACTCGGCGCATTTGCCGCCTCCTCAACCACCTCGACACTCCAATCAAGCTCGTTGAGTTCGTCAACTTTCTCCTCAGCGCGCTCCTCGAGTGGCTGTGTAGGGTACATAGCTTGTACGTTAGCGCTTCTCGTTGAGCCCCCGTCGCATGCGATGTGGGGGTGTCAATGGTCATATCGTTGACCTCTGGGTATGTCGTTTCGGCTCTGGGCGCCGCTGTGGCTGTGCGACTTGGACGGTCCTGGTCGCATCTGGCCCGCTCGATCTCTGGCGACTCCTACGGCCTCCCAAACCTATGCTGTACCACATGGCCGTTGTGCGTTTCCGTGCCAGTGGGTGGAGGATCTTGGAAGCAGCGGTAGGCAAGATTATATTTATTTTAGTTGTTCATCGGGAACACAACGTCTCGCTAATACGGGACATTTAGACAAAATACGAGTAAAGTGACGAGTCGGTAGAGAGTAAACCCTATCTGTACAAGTCGAGCGCATACAAACTGAGGACATGTACAACGCAAAAATCAGCAGTATGGCTCTGTCGGCAACTTGACGTCACAATGCCAACGAGGTCAGTACACGGTCCCAAAAATCGAAATCAAAACATGAATCGCATGGTGGGACCAGAAATGGTGAGATGGATTAGATCAAAATGGAAATACTTATTGAACAACTTCAAGGTAGAAGATACGGATCTTCGTTCTCCGTCGACTTCAATAGGATGGGCTTGTCAGTCAACGATGTAGCGAGGGCGCGTCCAATGCATTGATGTCGTGCCTGTCCAGACACACTGTGCGCATACCACCCCGCGAGCACACCCGGAAACCAAACTCAGGGTTTCTTCTTCGCACATGACCGCCCGTGGTGATGGGAACCAAGGTCTCGATTATGTAGTGAGATCCCGGCGCATGAATATTAATGAACGGCTTTCTGGCAGTACGTTGAACGAAACACCAGTACCGGTTTGACGAATCTGAAATAGTGTGTGGCGTCCGAGGTCCGTGGACAAGAACTCGAAATCCTCCAGTTCGAGAGTCACGAGGCGCCAGTGAACCTGCTTCTTGAATCATGCTGCAGTTTGACAAAAAGGTGCTTGATCCTACAGGATAACCTGTACAAGGGACGAAATTGAGTGTATCTGTGTACTGTACTCCGAGTGGCGTCACCTGGGAGTGGAATGATGACTGACGAACGTCCACCATGTGGAAACAGCGCCCAAGAATAATAATTCTTACGTCACACCGAGAGGGTCAAACACTTGGAGAGGCGAACTCGAGCCCGACTGCCAATCCGGACGCAAGGAGGTGGAGCGGCGGAGGAGGTGAAAACCGGCTATGAAGCGAAGCCGAGCCACCGCTCACGCGGCCAGTTCTGTGGCGGTGTCCGAGAACGGGGCAGCTGGGCGCGTTGAGGAACGGATGGACTCGCATCACAAAGGTATTTCTGCAGCAAGAACGGCGGTCGGAAAGCGACACTCGGGGTGGAATCTACTCATGCCATTCTACTGACTCTTGCTCCTCGCTCCAACACTCTGGTTCTGATATTTCCATTCCTGTGCTGCGATTCACCGACTCGACGCAGTCCCCTCCATCGAGGATCCCTCCACGGTTCACCCCTCTCCATCGTTTCATTTCCCCGTTCGGCGGACCTTATTCTCGTTCTTCCCCTCCTGTTCCACGTCTGCACTCACAACCGATCCCCTCTTGACCGCCTGCACAGATACCACCATCTCCACCGCATTTCGTCTCGTACTCGCAGCATACACGCACATTAGAGCTACATCTTCCATCACTCGACCCCTTATCTGCAATGGAAAACTCCCGGACGCCCGACGAAGATCTCTCCTTTTCTTCCAATTTGAACACCTCCGGAGGTACGTCCTCCGTGTCTTCCCCTGTTGCATTTCCTGTCAAAACTTGACAGATCTTGTGCGACCATTTTTTGCTCACCCTTTTCCTTACAGCACCCAGGACAACGACGACCCGCACCGTGTCCCATCTTTCTCTCAATCCTACTTCCGTGCCACCTGTCCCACAGTCCACGATTGTCTCCGACTCTTTCCTCCCCCCCAATCGTCTTTTCTCCCTTCCTTCTCTCTCGCACTCCCATCCCGTTCAACACCAACCGCAACATTCCTTAGACGAGCGCGAAGTACATCATCCATCAGCCCCTCTTTACCTCCCTTCCACCTCCGCGTCTGCTGCTGCTCACTCGACTCAACTTTTCCCCGCCGCGATCTCTTCCACTGCACCCCCTTCTTCCTCCATGATCATTTCTGGGCTCTCCTTCTACGATCCGGCACAAGCGAGTTCCATCCCCGACTATCCGAATTCCAGATGGGATGCACCCTTTGGGCCCTCTTTTCCTAGCACCGTACAGAATCCCCTCAACCCCCCCGAATCTGCGTTTAATGCAGGGCCCGGCGGTAGCTCGCGCTCCACTTCAACAAGCGGCCATGACCTTCCTTTTTTTCACAGTCAGTCACCCTTGGGCTCTCATCGCGTGGCTCCCTTCGGCGGGAGCAGTCGACTGCATTCTGTACCCTCTCAGTCGCGCCTCCATAACGTGCAATATCCCCACACTGGCCCTGTTTCGCATCGACGAAGCGGCCTCGGCCATCATCACGCGACAGAGACAGAAAGTCAGGTCCAAACCCGTCGCCTGTCCCCCGTACGGGATCAATGTCAGGTAGCACAGGAACAAAGAGAAGTGGATGATCAGGCGAGACGTCCTTCCGTTGCGTGTAATCGCAGTATGTTTCACTCGACTCAACTCTGATGCATACCTCAGGCTCGAGAACACCGTGCAGCTCCCCAAGAGCTTACGACACAAAGGTTGCAAGAGTTGCTCTCGCTAACTACGTCTCATTCCCATTCTTCACAACAAAAAATACAAGTGCAATCTGATCACATGCATAGTCGTTCGCAGGAGCATACCACGGCCTTCTCTGCGTCGCAAGGTCAGCCCATCAACTCTAATGCATACAACGCACCTGCGGAGTATAGCGTTCCGCCAAGGGCCAATCCCTCTTTCTCTCCACCATCAGATAACGTAGTCGGCCAACATAATCCCCACTCTCGGACCACGGAACAGTATAATACTTCTCAAGCAGGGTCTATGACGGACATGGGGATTAACGTAGGACACGTGGACAAAGCTTCGAGGATGTACTATGATGGTCGAGCTAGCCACAGCTCATCCTCCCTCGTGCGTCTCATTTTCTGTATATTTTCTGTCATCATTGGGTCATGCTCATCAATGACTACCTCGAAACTTTCCTTTTTAATGCGCCGCAACTTTCATTTCGGAAACTTACCCTTCTCACTGGACAGCACGATGTTCACCATTTAGCCACTGGGGCGTATCCGCCAGCTCACACGCACCCGTCTCCCCACTCTTCTGGTTCAAGGCCATACTCAAACACCCCTGCGAGCGATACTGGTAAGTCATAATTTTGTCACTCCCTCAGTATTTCCTGTTTGTTCCTATTCCCTTCGCTTTATCTTTTCATAACGTTCACGTCACTTCGTGATGTGTTTGAGAAAATTCCAATATGGCGCTTGGTTGTTGGACGCTCCGGGGTGGCCTGGTCATCCGCTTCGGTGCCTCGTGTATTTCTATTTTTGCCCTAGCATCATTCGCCAGCCCAGTTTTGGGGTTACTTCCATGCATCCCATCCGAGGACGACGGCCGCCCATTCCTCCTTCCGCTCGTCGGCCGGAGATCGCCCCACGTGATTGTAACTTCCCTCTGCGGGATAACTGTAGTACTGGTGCGCCAGTCGTGGGCTGGGATACGGTGATCGTGGCTGTGGTGTCCTAGATATAGGAGGACTACCGTCCACCTGGTCTTGGCTGCTCGGCTGCTCGATCGTGCGAGACTACTCGTGAACCTCTCTGACTTCGAACGTCGCGATCTGTGATCGCGTCGACCAAAGTTGTGCTTTGGGTTCCTTCCCTCAGAGCCATTCTCCACTCCTTGACTCTTTCTTGTTCTGACATATTTTCTGTGTTTTCTTTTGTTCTATGTGGCCCTCGTACGCAATGGTTCAACCCCGATCTGCTTCTGGCTCCCCACTTTCTCCTGATGCGCCTTCTCCTTGGTCTTCGCCAACCTCCACGCTCCACACCTTGTCTTCCACGCTTTCCTCTTCTTCACCATCGTCGCCCTCCCTACCACTACCTGTGTTTCCACCTTCCACCACAGGATATGACTCATATCTGCCATATGATCATATTCCTGTTACCTCAGCAAGTGCTAATATCGATCATCCGGTACCCATAGGCGCCGGCGCGCACAATGCAGCGTCCCCAGCGGGCTCATGTGGTAGCTATCCAGGAGCGAACACAACGTCATCACATGAGGGGGGTAGTGCAAGTGGGCGGGCGAGCGGGGCATCTTCAGGCTTGGTAGGTTCAGAATCTTCTCGGGGCTACGGGCTTCCATACGCACCTCAAGACGAACCGGGCGGTGGTTTATCTTTTCAAGAAGAGAGCCAGCGACGGATGCCAGAGCAGGGAGAAAGAATACGTCAACATGGTCACGCACGAGACCGAGACATTCGCCACGCACATTCAACATCCTTATCGACCGTTACTGGGTCGTCGGCTCACACACGGGGCGGATCGTCGGATATCCCGACGAACAGCACGCTTGTAGGGTCGGCTTTTGAGTCGGGCTCAAGCTATGAGTCGCGGGAGGGTTATTCGGCTCAATCGTTACAACCTCATTTCGGGGTTGCTCCACAACACGTGCAGTCGCAAGCGCCCGTTCTCGCGCACATGCGCCTTTCTTCACAGGAGCAATATCAATACGGACCTGTTTCTGCTTTGCACCCAGCTCCAGGACTTCCGAACTATCAAGGTCGTGCTCATAACCAGGTGCACCGACGACAAGCGGCCGAGCTCCAGGGGCAAGGGCCAACTGATGCACTTGCCACAAGTGCTCCATCTGTGCGAACCTCGACAAAGCGCCCCCGGGCGTCAAAACGCCCGCGGCCAGATCCCTCTATAGGAATCAGGATTGGACCCTCTCAAAGTAACTTTGTCGGGAGCGATACTGACAGTGAGGATGACGAGGTCGAGTGGATCCCTGGTCCTGTTGGCGGTGCTGGCGTGAGTGGCTCTGGCGTCAATCAGAGGGCAGGGATGGGCGACCTTGGAGGAACTGGAGGAAGGTCTGGCATGGCTGCACCAGGACTACCTGGACGGAAGTGCGTTTGATTCGCTCTGCCCCCTTCTGTTTGCCCCCTTTGGTGGAGCATGGAGTTAATGCTGACAACTATGCTTCCGTTCGGGTTTCTCCTCCTTCCGACTTCATTCTTTTCTCAAATCTTTGCATGGCATTTGTGATCATCTCGACCGCTCCGCGCGCACACAACGGACGATTTCCAACATGTCTGTTGTTATTTTCCGGTGAGATGCGCTCCTTTCGTTGTCACTCAACTGCATCCATTGTCCGTACTTCGCATGCACCGCCGTTACGGGTTACCGGTTATGCCTCGTACCGAATACCGGATGTCGGCCTTTGAACTACCCGCCCTCTTTCCTGCGGCTGACCGGCACGATGCTGCGTCATCAATGCAACGATTGGCGGTGCGCACCTGCCGCTCCCGGCTGTCTCCTTCATCGACAACCAATCCCACGACGACGCCGGTGATGAACACCATCCCTGTAAATCCACGTCGATATGCTCTTTAATCGACTGCGCACCGAATGTAAACTTGCCGGACGTGTGTGGTTGTATTGGCGTCATCAATGGTCTCGGGGCACTCGCTCGTCATGCCATCGGCTCGGTGACGCTACTCACCCGCTCCATTTTGTCCGTTCCCGTCGCTGCACCTGCATGGCGGCCATTCAGGACTGGAGCATGCAGCTATTGCAAGCGGCTCAAGGTTCGTCCTTTACCTAATAGTTGCCTACTAGCTCACTTATGGATGTTCCCTCCATCGCTTCACGGGCAACTCGTCATGCTGAACACTCATGTTTCTACGGCACACGACGTTTCCGAATCCGCGTGTTTGTGTACCCGTCGCGTCTCGTGACATCCACTTCGACGACCCTGTGCTCCTGTGCCACGATCTGACATTGAAACGGGCGCAACTGCAATTTCGATTCTTGATCCTCCGGGTCCTCGTGTCAACAACGCCCTTCCTCCTTTTGTCGGCACGATCACCACGATTCGGTCATTTTTCCTCTCATGCACTACCAATGTCATGCTTACCTGCGCTATTTGTGCCTGCGACTGTATACGCACCATTCAATATTTCTTATTTGGAACATACGTCAACGATGGGCACTGTATTTGAATGGATCCTCACGTCTTCCTGGTGTACGCGTCCGCGTGCTCGGCCCACGCACCATCCCGGCCCGCTACCTGGAAACCCCACCAATCCCTAATTGTCCAAACTCAAACGAACTGCGGTCAATGCTGTTCCTGGAATTATGACGTTCTTGGTCTCGACCGCTTTGGGAAACCACATCCTGTTCGCTGTCATTGACCATGGTTTTCTTTCTGGCCTATCGGCGTTCGACGATGACAGATGAAATGCGAGTTTCCGGAGGGTGCCAATGCGTGTAGGCGTTGCACCAATACAGGCCATCCCTGTATCGTCGACCCAAAGAAGCCTAAGAATACACCTAAGTAAGTCCTATGCGATGCTTCCTCCTTTTTTTTCCTTCCGACTTTTTGGCACCGTCCCGGAGCACTGCATTTGCCGGCATGTTTCCAATTTTGGACATCGGAGTGGCCCTACTCCAGATCTGCTAACCGGCTGTTTGTTCCTTTGACAATCTGCAATCGGCATGATGCGAAGGCATAGATTAAATTATATCTTGAAGGCGGGGCAGCCTGCAGGATCGTTAACCTCTTGGCGCTTCCCGCCAACGTCGTGGTGGCGGCCCTGCTCTTTTTTTGCATCCTTGTTCATCGGCGGAAGCTCCGCGCGCAGCAGGAGCTATATTGCCCGGGCCTTGTTGACGTTACTACCACAGTCGAGCTACTTAAGCTCATCTGTCTGTTTCACTGGTCATCATCATCTCCCCATTTTTTCCTTCACTCCTCTGAGTTGTCTTTTCGTTGTCTGCTTCCTTGCTCCTTTTACTGTTCTCGTTCACTTCGACAACGATGAAGCGCTCTTCCTCTCGCGATTCAATGCGTTCCGACGATTCTGATTCCTCCACTGCCTCTTCTGAAACGTTGTCGTCCACATGCTCATCACCTCGTCGCGTTAGTAAACGGGAATACTTGCTTGCGCAGATTCGTCACAAGGATCAGATCATTGGATCCCTTTTGAAACAGGTGAACGGATACTCGTCACTGACATGCGACACGTTGTACTGACCACCGCTCCTTGCTTGAAGCTCCACAATCCGTACATGGCGACGCCACTGGCCATTGACCAATTCAAGCTCGCAATATCCCCCTCTGACAGAGATAACGTCCGGGTGGTCGATTGGATGGATCGTCTTCAGAGTAGTACGCAGCAGCCTGGTCAGGCGTCTGCCGCAAGGATGGAGATAATGCGCGAGCTGCGTCGTTCCGACGCAGTCACGTCCACCGTCCCCGGTGCTAGAACGAATACCGGTGCCGGAGTCCGTCCGTCTGCTAGCCGTGCGATGGGTGAGTCGGACGATGCGGAGGAAGATGAAGAGGAGGCGATCACAGAGGATGAAGAAGGGGATGCTGACAATGCGCGCTGCGCGCTGCCGGACATCACTGTGCCGATTGGGCTGCTCGCCAACCTCTCCTTAGATAAAGAGCATGAGAAGGAAAGGGGTAAAGGAAAGGGCAGGGCTCAAGTGGGTAGCGGTGCGGTTGGTGCTAGCGGTACCGTGCTTAGGCCCGAGGAAGACGACGACAACGTGGTATGTGTGACGCCTGTCATAGGCTTCGGTCGTGGGGTCTTTTTTGTCATTGATTGGACTTTTTTTTCAAGGGTGTCGCGAACAAAGAATACTTCAGGCCAGGTGTGTCCCTTATGCTGTCGCCTTATATAGGAACGGTAGTGTTCATTGAGCTGCTGAACACCTACAGGTCCGGCGAATGACCTCAACATTCGAAAGCACTTGATCGAAAGGAACAGTCCGCCGGACATTTTGTTACACGGCTTGGTGACGTCGGCAGACGTAGATAAGCTATTCGAGATGTAAGTTCCTTATCCTTTCTGTTGAGACGTGAGGCTTATGTGGGGGGACAGATTTTGGAACCAGATCAACGTACGTAATGCCCCCTCAGAGGCTGTGACCTGTGTTGACATCGACTTCCGTCCAGCCCTTCATCGGCGTGCTCGACCCGAGACTTCATAACGCGACGTCAATCTTCCAGCGTTGTCCGTTCCTTTTCACCGTTAGTGCGTATATGATTATATTCCGTTGATGACGCTCGTCTGAGACTGGCAAACAGTTTGTGCGATCTCGTCTCGGTATTACGCCGATAAATCCGAGATCTACCCTGTGGCAATGCATTTCGCGAAGCACTCTGCGGCGAATGCGCTTATCGACGGATGGAAGTCCGTCGAGTTGTGCCAGGCATATATCCTCATGAGTATCTATGCCGTCCCTGCACGACGATGGGAGGAGGACCGAAGTTGGTTGTACACGGGGCTCGCGATAAGGTTCGGGCGCTATTCTCTCTCGTACTCTATTCAGGTTACTGAATATGCGTGGTAAATCTGCTTAGGATCGCCACAGACTTGAACTTGCATCAGGTGTCCATGACACAGCCACAGACCGAGCGACAGGAGCGCGAGATGCTCAATCGGATGCGTGTGTGGATGATCTGTTTCAACCTGGATCGGTCGACCGCAACGCAGTTTGGGAAACCGAGTACAATAAAGGAAGACTTTATCACGAGAAACTCGGCGGACTGGTATAGACAATCTCAGTACAAGGACAAGGTGAGCCTAGGCACATTGAATATATATTGAAGTCGGGGGACCAGACCTAATCGGGCGTTCAGTATGACATCCACCTCTGTGCTTACTCGCAACTGTTACGCATCGTCGGTCGTTTTCACGAAGAGATATTTTCCGACCCGGCCACTCCGACGGGACTAAACAAGGTTGGTCCGCAGTTTCATCTTTCTATTGCGCACCTACGACATTACATACTTACGTATCACCGTTATAAATCGACAAAACAGTCGTTGAACTTTCGCTCAGTAACGCTACAACATGACGAACAATTGACGGCCTACTTCGAAGAGTGGAGGCTACGCTTCGATTCAGAGTCGGATCCCAACGGTCAATCTTTGCTTCGCTAATATCGTCTATGTTCGTTCCTTGTGTGCTCATTCGTTTTCCCTCCGTTATAGACCCTAAATGTCGATTCCGCTGTACATTACTCCCCTTGTGAGTAGTCGTCTTCCTCCGTTCGCGTCTAATGCCGGGCCCTGTAGCCTCGTAAACTACTCGCGACTTGTCATGTATTCGTTTGGATTCCAACATGCTTTCCAGCGTGGCATCGAAGTAACCGACGACCTATTCCTTACTAAGGTGCGTTACTTTTTTCCGCTTTGTAAGTGCTTGAGGCAGACTCAAACGGAACATCTTTGACAGTGCTTTGAGGCTGCAACGACGGTCATCAAGCATATGGTCAACGTGCTCGCGCCCAGTGGTCTGATGCGTTCGTCTCCGGACGGTAAGTAAATGCTCGTGCATACTTATTCCATTCCTTGCTCACCCTTACGAATAAGGTCACTTTATATTTGCCTCGTTTGCCTCCGCATTTTTGCTCAAGGTACGTTTGTTCTATTCACATCACTTGGATGATGGCTGATCGTGTCTCACTTTGTCTCATTTCTTTTGAAATAGCTGCTTCGACCTGAATTCGTCCACATTCTCACGCGGGAGATGGAGGATGAGATATTTGACTCGATCAGCCAGCTGATCAAGACGCTGCAGGATGTGGCGATCGATGAGCGCCATACGCCACGGTTGTATGCACGCTTCCTGTCCGGCCTACTCATGAAACATCGCAAGGGCGGGAGCACGCTCCCAGGTCGTGCGCAGCCACATCCGCCAGCGAGTGAACTCGCGCTGTCCTCACGACAGTCTCCTAGTTACCTTGGATCACGTGACCCCACCTTCGGTGGCGGAGCTACCGCTGCCTCTTCGCCGCACCATGGAGCGCAGGCAAGACACGATCCGGATGGGATGCAGTTGAAGGCAAGCCAGACTTCTGGCGGGGTCGAAATGACCCCGAACTTGGAGACGACGACGGCCACCACTATTACGGGGACCCAACCTCAATCTCAATCTCAGCCTGAACCGCAGACTCAGTCCCAGCTCCAGGCTCAACCCAACGTGGCAGCGTACATCCAGGCCGCTCTCTCCGGCGATGGGTTTGGATCCGGAATATTATTTGGGGGCGACGATGTGAGCATGACGGACGTGATGGCAGATACAGGCACTCTCGCGACAATGCATGCGCTCAACGAGGCATGGTGGGGTAACATGATGATGCCAGGGTAAGCGTTCTTTTCTTCGCCTCCGGCATGTGTCCTAACGCGTCGCGTGGTCAATGCAGGTTTTCGTGGCCGGACGCGCCATTGATGCATAGCTTGTACGATGGAGGACGATCGAACAGCGCCGTCGGTTTTTCGGGAGGTGGTGGTGTTAACGGTGGCAGCATCGTGTATCCTGCTGGGTATGGGGCGGGCGCGTTGCAGACGCCCGAGGTGCAGCTCGCGATGTAGAAACGCGTCGAAACGTTGTGCTTTCAATAGTCTCTTTTTATCTTGTCCTTTCCCCTTTTCCCTTATTTTCACCATGCTGGACAGTCGTCATTTGGGGGTCACCGCTTCCAAACCGTGTCTCAATCCCCTTGTTTCTTTATGACTTTTGCGGCATGCAGCCACGCATGGTGCTTGCTAACGCCGAGAAGACCACTGAGTCTTTTCTATACTTGCTCCACGTGTATTCTTCTACGGTCATGCATGGAGGTAGCCGTAACGCGTTGCTAAATCATCCCTGGTCACGCGTCACGCAGTAAATCGTTCCTAGCTGCAAAGCATAACGTGCTCAAGGTCGTATTACTGTACAGGTATTTTTGGAGTTCGATCATCAGTTCTCTCCGCGCTGCAGCGCTGGCGATGTAATTCAGTCGGGCACACTCGTCGGGCATGCTTGCTATGGTCGCTGATCTGTCCCATTGATTCGGCACACTTTCCATTCGGGTTCGCAACATCAGCCGCCACCACCTGGGCGAAGAAGTCATGTCAGGTGAAGTCGAGCACGATTGGGCGCGTGGAAACACGGTCAGGAGGTGGTACGGGCGAACTAATCGACACGAGTGAGGTCGAGGGTAGGAGCGGCTGCAAAATGGGTGCGCCAGGTTAGAACCAAAAGCGCGTTCGAGCGAGCAAGTCAGGTGGTGACTGGGACGTCAAGCGCAAACGAGAGCGCCAGAGCGACAGCGAATGCGTCGATTAAAGCTGGATACGGCGAGGTACTGCAGTGCAACGAACAGCACGCGCTGCGACTCCAAGCGAGTCGAAACAGGTTCGTCAAGGATGCCGAGCTGCGAGGTAGTCATGGGAAGTAATTTAAGAGTCTGTCACACGTTTGAGTCGGCGAGTGAAGGAGCGCACCGACTTCATTGCAGAATAAAAGAAATTTTATCTCTAGTGAAACGAACGGTGATGTACACGATCTTGGTTGTCTTGGATGAGACAATTTCCAGTCATGTGAGGCCATGCGAGAAATACATAACTGGGGCATGTTGCTCTGCAGACCGGGCCGTCGAAGATGCACCCAAATTGTGCATTTTGAGCGGCGTCGCCAGATCAGGAGAATCTGTGGTCGTGCATAAACTTGTCAGAAAAGTCCTACGGACATGCCAGATGACGATGAGCGCCATCCTGACGCACCCACAGAGCCACCCGACTCAGCTGAGAATGTGAAGGAGTCAGGCGAGGGAACACGCGTCGAACGGGTTGCGGTGGCAATGTTGGACTGGCTGAGCGAAAGCGCACAGGGGACGCGCGAGGATGACAAAGGCACCCACTCACAGGTACCAGCGGAGCCCCCAGACGGCGCAGAGGCAGGCGCACAGGTCGAGATGGGCGGCGGTATTGAGGTCGAGCGAAAGGAGAGTGCTGCGCGCGAGCGCGCTGGCACAGAAGTTGATGGCGAGGACCTGGAAAAACCCCAAGACACTGGTATTGAGGGGGAGAGCGCTGAGACGGACGGCGTCGCGTCAATCAAGGTGGCTACAGCAAGTGCATTGGCGTGCGACCGGCGAGCGGTAGACACGGTGTACGTAAGCGATGGCAACGGGACAATGTGACGGACGCACTGGCACGTATTATTGAGCATAGAAGACCAAACTCGAAACTCGCAGTATTTGAGAAAGGACTATAACAATGGCAGCACCCGACTTCTTCATTCAACGAACGCCTCTTCCTCCAAACCCCTTCAATCGACCCCCCTGCCAAGCTGCATACGATTGTTGCCTTCAGTCTCAGAATGACGCTGGCGACGACGCGAATCGGCTCATGTATGCTCGTTGTTTGGGCCACCTGCTCCGTGAAGCCCCCGAGAATGACGCTCGGAACATTCTTGCCAATGAGATCAACAATTGCGTCATTGATCAAGTCAACATAGATGAGTTAGCCCGATTTTACATCAATCACTTGTTTCGCCTATGTATGCTACTTCCCGCTTTTCGGCGTGCCCCTTGTCATTTTCTTGTTAGTTCGACAGAACAAAGGCCATACGCCTGCACCTTCGGAGCATCCCAGTCGACCTTCCTTTAAAATGCACAACAATTTCCTCTCCGCTGTAGCCGAACCGGCTCCACGTTCCCATGAAGTGGCGAAACAATCGGTGACTTCGTCTTTGACATCGAAAAGTGTCACTAATCTTTTCTGAAGGCTCTGCGGCGCGACGGTTATCGCTGCATGGTTACTCGCGCGCCCGATCTTACCACATACATGAGCATGACCGATGCTCAGAGGCAGGAACACGGCTTCGCTGGCGGGCTCACGATGACAAATTTCTGCCATATCTTTCCTCCTTCAGTCAACTGGGACCTCAATCCACAAGAGCAAGGCCACCCCAAGGTCCCCTCGCCGCTTCTACCTTGCATATTCCCAATGCTGATGTAGTCTGCAAACGAAGTATTCTGGAAATTTATGGGGCATTGTGAACAGTTTCGGCGGGATCGATGTCCTTGCTGAACTCAGTGACACTAATCTTCACAGATTATCAAACGGATTGACAATTGATGTCGTGCTCCATGAGCTTTTTGACATCCTGTCGCTGTGGTTTGAAGCAGTACCGGTGAGCAATCCATGGCAAATGATACAACCTCGCGTCGCCCTAACACATTCGATCTCCCTGATCCAGGACACTCTCAATACCTATACCGTCAGAACAGCAGTCCCAATTTGGAACCTTGCGAGCTTGCCCAACCCCCTTGTCGTCACTTTCACAACGACCGTCGACGAGCTGGAGCTACCCAATCCGAAGTACCTCAGGATTCATGCAACTGTTTGTCGAGTTGCCCATATGTCGGGTGTTGCGGGGTACTTGGATTTGCATGACCGAGAGGATGGAGAGAAGAATGTCATGGCTTATGATGGTTCCTCGGCGAATCTTCTTGTTTCTCGACTTTCTCGGGTAGCTCTTGTGGCATAAATTCAGTGTTAGAGGCTTAGGCATTCAGTACAGTATCACGAGTTTATTTCTACTAATTGGCTTAGCCATACGTGACGCGCACAAAGTAGCCAGCGGAATCAAGCCACAGTGCTGCGGCTTTGCTTTGATTGGATAACGATAACGGGGAGACACAAGACAAAACACGACAGACCGCACGAACTCGACCCGGGAACAAAAGGGGAGGCAGAGGGAACGGGTGCGCGAAACCGAAAGTCTAACGAGACGACAGGAACTGATAAGTACAGAGCAAAACGCGCTAGATACGAACGACCCACCTAGCAAGAGAATTGGTGTAGAGAGCGGGAGTCCGCTCTGTAACTGTCGTCCCGCTGGGGGGCATGACGCCATGCCGTATTCTCGAAAGGAGGCGGCAGACGGCGGGTGGCTATAATAGCGCAAGGAAGGGGCCGACGCCCCGTCGGCCAATTAGATTTGTATAAATTACTTTCAAACCCAACAAACATGGTTCGTCGTCTGCAGCGCTTAGAGGAATCTTGTGCTTGCCTTACCTCCGGGTACACCCTGTAAAATGTGAGTGCAGTCCAAGATGGCAAGCCTGCTGTCACGCCCTCTCAACAAGAATGTTATGATCGTGCTGCACACGTACTGGTTGGTCCTGGCGTAAATAATAGACGTAAGCTACTCGAAGGCCCAAGTAAACCTGCTTGATAGCCAGGTATACGGTTTTCTGGCCGCTATAAATTGTTTCTTGGTCCTCTATCGTAGATGCTAGCTCGCGTCCAACCCATTTCGCTGATTTGGTGACTCGTCGGCGGAGTTGTTGCTCGCCTGATTCTGTCCCAGCATCCGGCTGCCTGAGATTTTCTTGATGCCACGGTGGACTCGGGTGGCCTGAGGACCTCTCACATGTTTCTACACGACACGTAAGAATGGGTTGGGTGCATGTCTTGTTTCGCATTTGCGCTCTTCACGGTGCTGATCGATGATCCACGTTACTTCAGTTACCACCTCCGATCAAGTCGCGACTTACAGACTGCTGCCACGGTACGAGTTGTCGCTCACTACGTTATCCGTTCGGCCCCAAGGGCCTCATTAATCATTTCCCATCAGTTCCGACACTGTCGCAATCGTTCTGGCTGTGCCAATTCCCTCTGAAATCCTTCAATACATAACGCACCCAACCAACCTGTTGATTCTGGATCCTGGCTCTCCGTTCTCCGCGTTCGTTCGAATCATTCCGACGCTGCGCTTGTTCCTATCGCCTTTCGTATGTCCCTGGGCGTTGTGCGGGATGCTTGGATAGATGTTTCAGGTCCTCTAGCCCGTCAGGGCCATCCTCGGTGAGTTACTTCAGCCCTTTGTTTTGTGCCTTCCTCAACTTGTTTGGCATAGCCTGTCTGGCGATTCGGAATACGAAGTAGCCCACTGTTGTCGATCTGTCGTGCGCTCCTGATCGCCTTTTGTCAAACTCCTGCGCCGATCACCCGATCGCCCGTCATCGGGCAATAGTACAGTCGCGACGATGGTATGTCTGAGAATGAAACCGATGGGCGCAACTGACTGACTGAAGATATAGGGGAGACGAAGGCACATGGGCACGACGCGCAGTAGCCGCTGCAGTGCAGCACCTCGCTGTGGCGCTGGCGGACTCGTCCACGGAACGCCTCTGCTGGTTATCTACAAAGTGTCAGACATGCTGAACCGACGCCAGTCACTTGGATTGGATGCATGTGGTGCTTGGGCAGAGAAAAAAAAACGTTGTGGTAAAAAAAAAACAAAGCAATGGATTTTGTGGAGAACGTAGTCCCGTACCCACGTTGAACGTCGAATCTGGCATAAAAGTCCCCGAGGGTAGAAGAAATGCGTTGTTCAGTGAACGTCCTTCGCTACAGCAGCTTTCAGGTTCATGCTACATGAAAACTAGCCACAATAAATATGAAGTCCGAGACATAATCATGTAGGAAGACAGCGTCCATAGATCCTTTTTTTCCTAGCTCTTACCATCAGGTGCCAATGCGACATCGACGCTTGTCTCGTCGTCTAAGTCCGACGACGGCTCCAGGTATTGACACGGCCCACGGAGGGCGTACGGTGTGATACCGACCAGGAGGGAGAGTGAGTTGAACACGTAAAAGAATGCTGCCCAACGGTGAGTGAATAAACGTCGAAAAAAAAACGAAACGAAATGAAAGGGAGAGAAGGAAAGGACCGAGAATGAGAGCAAGAGTGGTTTAGGGAGGGGGCACGACCAAGCTTCGTGCGAGGCGAGATAGCCGTTTCCGAGACCCTGCGCGAATTCGACGGTGCGATAGACGCATCGCCGCTGTCAGCCCACACGTGCGTCGTCGTCAGCAGTGCGGGGGTAAGAGAAAGCGGAACGGACAACATACAAGGAAGAACGCGGAACTGAAAAAGAGCATCTTCAGGATGACACCCCATCGTGCTCCAAACGGCTTGGAGCCGGCTCGGACCAAACTCCGGTAGACGTGGCACAAGAGAAAGAGGAAGACCGAAAACGAGAGCGTCTGGAGCGCGAGGCCACCGATAATAATGTAGATTCCGATTCGGAAGGAGAGAGCACACTTACCTGAACGAGAAAGGTAGCGACGTCGCTAAGGATAAAATACCTCGCCGTGCGCTCCGGTCGGATGAGTGAGTGCTGACGCGGGATACAATTGACCACAAATCGACCGTAGAGAATGTAGTCAAACGCGAGGAAAGCGGGGATAAGAGGATGAACAACGTCGAACACAGATAAAAGACAAGCGAGTTTGGATGTTGAATCGTCAGAATGCGGATTGCAAAGCCTGCTGTCATGACTTGACGCATTTGCATCAGGTTAGGAGAGTAGAACAGGGACCAGATGAAGTGAGACCCGTACACGCAGCACCAATTGGCAGGCATAATCCCCACCAACTGCGGTTGGCAAATAAGCGGAAGAATAAAATAAGCGTGACGATTCCATAGAGCCCTGCGAAGACGCCTGCAGCAACCTTGCTTGGATTATAGTCTGTTCCACCAAATCAAAAATGATCTAGCAAGTAAACCGTATGAGACATACCGAAAGCCTGCTGAACGAGCGTGGGGGTGGACGTTGCACTAGGGTAATTGGTCGCGGTACTGGTGGCTAGGAATTTAAGCCCCAGGCCAAAGCGCAGAGGCAATACCCGTACCTTGAGCGGTCGCAACTCCTATGAGGCACGATACCAGACAAACAAGCCGAAAGTACATCATAAAAATTATGACTCAAGAGAAATGATAGTGCCGTCCATGGATCGCACGATTCGCACTCTAAACGACCCCCGTCATATACGGAAAGCCAAGGCCGCGCACTGCGGTTTGCGATCCACTGCGGAAGCATGGCCCATCAAGCCCACAAGAGAAGGAAACCTGAAAGTCTACAACATCATAGATTCTCAGCCATCCGCAGCACATACTATGGAAGACTGATTATCAGTACTTGACCTGGCGTGTTCATCAGGAAAACATTAGAATCGGTGCAGTGACTGTGCATGACAATGAGACTCGAGGCGACAGACAGAGAGACTCATACCAAACGGGATAGCGAGGGCAGTTGAAGACCAGTCTACTGACAACGCAAGACGCCCCAATACCGCTGGCGATGGTTTGTTGGAGCAGTGTTACGAGATGTACTGCCCCATACCTTCACCACGCGTAACTCCTTGCAGTATTATTGGGCGTGGCACATTTGGGCCCGGTGCTATACTATAACTGGCCATATGTCGAACAATCGACTGACCCTGAGCACATCGGAGCTTTAGTAAGCCCAGCAAATGACCAACCTATCGACGAATGTGACGGTGTCACACGGGTGGTGTTAATGGTTGGGTAGGCCGACCGTACAGGTTTGTCGGATGATGTGCTTGATCGAAAAAAAAGTCGAATTCTAGCGTTCCCCGAAGGCGTCTTCGATGCTATGCATATGATGCACCCTGCACACGCCGGCCCTGACTGACAGCGACTGGTGGTCCGGATCACTGCGGTCAACTTTGCAGCTATGCCAACGATGCACTGCTGTGAACGAGCCGATAGCCTAGGAGCCTGGGAGGATAGCCACTTGGATGATAAGCTACGCTTCGAGGTCGGCCTCGCTGTAGCAGCCAGTGGTGAATATCTGAGGCAACCGGCAGGTCGGGCAGTGATAAACGTGTAATGCAAGATCGCTCACTGCGACCCTGCCGATGTTCTCACGACTGTCACGTGTGATTCCGAAGGATTTAGGGAGTTGCTGATTACCTTGCTGCCACAGTGTTGCCGTTGCCAGTGCATTCGGACGATTTGGTGTGCAGCAACAAGATGGGGTCACATGATGAAATTATCCGGGAGGGGGCGTCATGTATGCGGATGACGAACAAATCGATGGCATTCAAACTGAAAACGACCACTGTGGTACTCCAGAGCCTCTGAGTAGCTCAGAGCGGTGGTTGACAAAGAGTTATAGGCATGTTCATTGGAACGACGTGGAATCCCAAGATGGGATGGGAAGCATGGTTAAACGTCGCTGACTCCCCCCAAGTTTCAGACTTCTTATTCTTCGTCTTCCCGCTCTTGAACTCCTTGCGTCCTTTCAGTGTGGTTTCTTCATGATCCCGCTCCGTCCCATTCCGCAAGGGTCGCATCACAGTTACCCAATGATTTGGGAGGAACACACGACTTCGGTCAGTGTTATTAATACGAGACCAGCGATCAGCACGGTCCTGAGGAAAGCTGCCGTTTAGCATGGTGGATTAACCCTCACGACTGGATTGCGAAGCTCACATGAACCACCGACGCAACTTTGCCGCACTGCGAGCATCTCTGCCGAAAGACGAAAGGGAAAATATCGACGGTCGCCGAGTGCGTCAAATTGATATCACCGGGCCGTAGGTACAACGGCAAGGGTGAAGTCCGAGCGGCTCGATCCTTTTGCAAAGGTAAGTCAAAGTGAGATATGTAAGACACCGCACTGAATCCAGTAGTCTGCCTGCGTTTCCTTGGTTGACTCCACCGCCGTCGCGCTCTTGGTTCTGCAATCACGACTAACGCTGAAGGGCATCTCGCTGTGCAAGGCGTCACCAGCGACGTCAAGGACCTGGACCCAGAGGGCAGTGCATGCCCAAAAGATGGGCTGTACGAGGGTGGCCAAGTGTGTCTCGCCTTCCATCGTGCGATTCGTCTTGACAACGAGCGAGGCCATGCATTGGGAAGAAATTCAGCGACGTCATCCACAACCAGACGCTCCTATTCATTGAGAAACGGAGCGTCTGTTTGTACATGTAGGTGATGCTAGAATGCTGGGCGCCTCCTCATTGGCTGGCCACGCCCGTCTTGCGACAATCCACCTGCTTGCTTACATCGTGGTTGCCTTCAAGATACGCCGACAGCGGAAAGATCATTCCCCGGTCGGGGTTTGTCACTCGTAGCAATACTGACCAAACAGCTTAATGGAAAAATTTTATCATGATGGTCCGCAGCCCCGTAAACCCGAAGAGAGGTCAATGTGCTTTCTCAACCTACTTACAGGCCACGAAAATCAGGTTGTCAACTACATCCAGGATCATTTCTGGCGATAAAAGTGTCGTTGACAGAGCGCGAGTACGAAACCGGGGCCATTTTTCCCGGAGGAAGACCAGTGCCGACGCTCTTGCGATTGCATGGCTATACGACATGAGATCTTTCCGCGGGTGGCGTCCGGGGACATCACCCACATTATAGAACTGTGCTATTTGTTGTTATACAACCAGTGCTACGCCCTCGGGCTGGCTCGGGGACGAAAGACTCTCGAAGCGGGCAGTGCTCGTCTGTCGCAATGCACCGAGCGCCCTTCACGGTGCACACGGAGACCTCCTGAAAGTGTTGAACAGAATACGGCGGGGTTCGGAGACCCCTCCAGACATGCTGATGCACAGCGTCGTCATGTCCGAGATGCTCGCAGAAATGACGTGTGCCTGACCCCTGTGGTTCCACTGATCGTTGGTTTTAGGCAGAGTACTGATACGCCAGACACGGAGGCCAGCACGAGGGATGCCTTTGGAGGCTATTCGCTTGACAATGCGCCGAGAATCGGTTGTGATCAAAGGAATCGTGGGTACCTCTGAAGAGAGAAGGACGACCAACAACGAAGCGCGGGACAAACCCATGAAACAGGAGGCCCAGATCTGATAATCGCCCGCCAGTTTTCCCCTGCCCCTGGATGGGGATAAAACGCAAGTCAGCGTTCGACGAGACGATCCCAAAACTCGTGCAGATCCAGGAAAAGTAGAAGTTTCCCCACCATGATAGGCTAGGACACGATTTCAGCTCTGGAACGCTCGCCGACGGGAGGTCGTCTTCGATCGAGGGCGAAATTGCAGTGCCAGGTTCTCAGAACCCCGCGGGTGAGCTAACCAATAGTGACAATTCTGGCAACTCGGATCGCCCCAGCGGCGCTCATGAGTACTGCCGTTATTCTTAGCTGAGTCCGGTTGTCCTGCTCCCCGCTGTGCCCGCACTAAGTTCAAGAAGATCAACTAAAGCAGATAGGGCAGAAGAAGTGATGCCATTGATGGTTGCTCGTGGTATGTGTTGGCAGAGTGATCGTTTTCTACAAGAGCACCGTTGTCAATGTGGCGCAGGAGCCCGGCCGGAACACCCATGCCTCGCTGGCAGCCTAAGAGACAAGAAATACATCGAACGATAACACCTTTCGGGGAACGATCCCAACGGAGTAAAGACCCTCCGCCAGAATGAATTGATTGCGGCGTTTGCAGCCATGACGAAAATGAATGTTCCCCCAGGAAAAAAAAAGGCGGCCAAATTATTCATCGGCGATAGACTTGCTGCTTTCTGACCGCTTGTTGCCACACTAATTACGTACACAGTCTCACGGGGTCCGCTGACCCCGACCAGCAAACACATTGTACAGGACCCCCGAGCTGCCTCCCCCCCCGCCTAGGGTGCGCTGACCGCATACTGGCTGACGCACCTGGGTCTGACACAGAAGTGCGTTCTCGAACGGAAGCACATGGCACGAGTACGAATCCCTTTCCGTTCACCCTCGTACGCGCCCGCCGGGCGCCGCAGAGAACGCGACGCTTTTGTAAAATTAAAAAGGCGTCCTCGACGAGGGATAAAGAGAAAAGCGTCCGCGTTCGGACGTCGAGCAGACACCCGCATCCTCGCTCGATCCCTCGAAAGGGCTCGCGCGCGCGAGTGAGGATATGCACTTCCTCGTCGCCTATTCTCCCACCCAGCCCATTTCTTTCTGACGCGAGCTCGACTAGCCAGCCAGCGGTCCCCGAACGACGATGCCCATTCTTTGGTCAGTCCAGGTAAGTACCCGGGCACGCTTGCCCAGTGCCAACGGTGACGAAAAAAAAAGAGAGGGACGACGACCTCCTTAGCCCCGCGCGCGTCCGCATGTGTGTATTCTCGCCCAAAGGCTGGTGAGTGTTTCGTTGTCCATGCAGGTGAGGAGATCGCGTCGCGAGGTTTTTTTTGTGTTTTTGGGACAGAAAAGAGGAGGGGGAGAAGGTGGGTACTTGGCACGAGTGAGCGGAACGTCCCGAACGTCCTGGGCGCGTGTCACGTTCGCGGGAAGGGGGCCACGTCCATACGTCGGATTGTCCCAGGCAGATTTTTCGTCTCCAAGTAGAATTGCCTTTCTGCACAGATTGGAGGGGCGTCCCTGCACGAGGAGGGTCCCTGCACGAGGAGGAGAAACAGAGACGGAGCGCGAGGAGAGAAAGCGGCCAGAAGACAGCGACTCGGATCGATTGGCACCATTCATCGAGTCACGCACGGAGAAGGCCACGGAGAGAGCACATTGCATATTGCAGTGCTCCGGATAAGTGTTGTACAGCCGATCCTGATACTATCTCGCCACGCCGCTCAGGGACATAGGCAAGACAGAAAAATCCGACCGGCGACAAACTGATCACTCGCGTAACAAAGGACACAGCTGAGGGGGGGAAGATCTTTCCACTGGATGGGTACCTTCCGCATGCCAAGGGACTGCTACACATGGTTTGGGGGGGACCGTGAGGGAAACACGTTTTTTTCTATTCTTTTTCTTTACTTTCTTCACTTTCCTTTCTCACCGTCATTGCCGACTTATCCACCTCGACCACCCATCAACCTTGATCGTAGGGCGGTGCAAAGCCGGGCGCCCGATGGTGGCTCTCTGTGGCTCTCTCCCAAGGTGTTTCAAGTGTGTTTGATTCGGGTCAAATCATAGTGAAATCGCTAGGTGCATTGTACAAGCAAGTCGCTCTGTCCTTATCTTTGCGCCCATACGGCACTTCCCACCCTGAGAAATTCTAACGTTAACAGCGGACTCTAGCCGAATGCCCGGGCATACAGGCGTCCTTTGGAGGGAAAGCGAATGGGAGGGAGGCCGCCATCATCTTATTTCCGAGGTTTATAATCCAATAATGTAATAACAATGGGAGAACAGGCCAGGGTCATCAGCAAATGGAAATCGTCCCCCCACTCCCTCCGATCGAATAGATAATAGGAGGCAAGGCCTTTATCTACATCCGCACAACCTACACGTCCTCTTCTAGTACAGTCAAGGAAATAATAATATCATATCTTCGATATTTCGCGTGATCCCCAATATGGCACAGGCAGCTAGCTTTTTGTAACACCAGCGCTCACGGCATCCAGAGAGAAAGAATTCGGTGCAATGTTACACTTCGGTTGAGATAGGGAGGGTCTATGTCATGCTAGTCGTAACGCCATGGTCCGAAGAGCCAAGGAACCGAATAGGAGGGAGGGAAGGGGAAGGAAAAAAATAATACAGCCAAGAGGGCTGGCCCGTCGGACGGGGGAATCTGCTCGATTCGATGGCGCACTGCGTGGCACCAGACAGCGCAGATCCGTGGCGCACTGGCCGTGTCCTGTTCAGGTTTCTGAACGCGACGAGTCTGCAAAGTCTAGGAGAGGCGATGAGTCGTGAGATGTGGCGTCAGCCGAAACATGGGCGCGCCGCGTACCCTTGAGCTGCCACCGCAAGCTGCCGTTCCGCCAGCTCCAGCACGTATGTCTGTCTAGCATGCGTTGCGAGGAGAAGAACCGATCGCATCGTTTGCACGAAAACTCGCACTGCTTGCCGTGTTGTGCGACCTCGTGACGCAGACGGTCGTGATGCCGTGTAAATGACTCGGAGCAGCCCATCGTACAAGGGAAGCTCTTTTGTGGTTTTCCTTCGTGCGTCTTGAGGTGTATTTGTTGCGTGTACATGCTCTTCAGAACGCGGCCACAGGAAGGGAACGGGCAAGGGTACTTGTCACGCCTGCCTTCTCGTGCGGGTTCGGGTGGAGACTCGCGTGGAGGGGAAGAAGAGGGAGTAAGACGTTCTTCGTGATTTGATACGCTGCTGCGATGCGAGGGGGTCGGGGAATGCGATCCAAGGCTGATCTGGTCGTACTTGGGAGATACAGCAGCAGAGGGCGTTTGAGACGGCGATTCAGAATGAGATGGTGGTGAAAAGAGGTCCAGGATGGAGAAAGTCCCGCATGACGTCGAGTCACTGCCCCCAGTGGCTTCGTGGTGACCTGTGACACGCAGGTAAGATCGGGAGCGAGGGTACGAATGACCTGGACAATCACCTTGAACGTCCATCATGTTGTTGGTTGGGCTAGGTGAACAGTGATACGTGGCGTCTCCCCCCGAGTACCTGGTGTGATCAACTACGACTGGATTAGCGAGAACTACCCAGACATCTCGGAGCAAAACCTCACCTTGGATACTAGAGGTGTCGTACTGAGAATCACCGAACGGGTACATGACAGGGGACGGGTAAATTCCCAAGTCTAAACGACGTCAACGAATAATTCACACTGGAGATGCTGCGTGTGCTTACCATCGACTATAGAACCCGAGGAAATCAAGGACAATGTTTGTGAGACGGGAGACATTGCACGCGATTCGCTGCCCTGCTGAGCAACTTTTCCTTGCAGAGACGCCCAGAGTGATGACTGGTTCATGATGGCTTCCAAGGAACCTTGCGAACTGGAAGAGGGGTACGCGTTGTCGATGCTCCTGAAGTGGTCTTGGGCGTGGGGTAGCGACTTGGGTGATACAGAATGCTCAGACGGGTCCAGGAGGCCAGAGGGCGCGAGACCGTGAAACTGAGGGACTGAACACCAAAGGCATGGTCACGTGGGGATCCCATCAAACAAAGACTGGGGACGAACCTTCAGGCATACCCATCGAATTGTGTCCGGGGAGAGCGACTTGAGAGGAAGAAACCCTGATGGACAACGTGCCGGGATCTCTGTCTCCGGAGGAACTCTGGAGAGTGAGGGCGAGGTCGCTGAGGTGTAGCGAGCGGCAGCCTTGCCGTAAGCGGGAGGGGATGTCTTTGACATTGCAGGTGAGTTTTCCGCTGAGGGCGTCGACGCCGATGTCGAGCTGGGAGTGCAGGAGATCTATTATTGGGATGCTCAGAAGCATTTCGAGAGCGTGGCGGAGAGGTGGTAGTGGAGGAGGAGAGATTGAGAGGTTTTATACGCTTGCTCGGCAGCGATAAAATGAGATTCCATGGAGTCGGCTAGTCTCCCACCCGTGATGCGGGCGGGACGGTGCATGGCGCGGTCACAGGATCTGAGCGCCAGCGAAGCAAGGTGACTTGTAACCAGCGTGACCTGAGCTAATTGCCGACCGATGAGAGAGTTTGTTACTTAATTCGCTGACTAAGCGATCGAGATCCTCGCAAGGCTGACCGGTTCCGAGATCCGACACGAGAGTTGCCAGAAGGTCCTAACGTAGATTCAACGGCTGGCAGTCCCAGAGCGCGCCGTCCGATACGGCACAGCACCACGATGTGGTAACACATTAATCTATCCAGTTTGTGACGCGCCATCGAGATAAGTGCGCAGAGTCGCTCTGGCGCTTGGGCACGCAGGCTCGAGGTCGCGGAACCACAGCTTGCGCCCATCTCGGACAGCGACTGGCCGTCGTGTTATCTCCGTGGTCGAGCACGGACTTGTTCTTCTGAGATGAGTCTCTCACCACTGATAATCATATCAAGCATGCTTTCTGTGGGTAGCGAGTAGTGCGGACCTGCCAGTGCCAAGTTTATTCGCGAGCGCAGTCATAGTTACACTACGCTTTTTCTCACTTACCGGACCCCGTGTCAACTCCGACGTCGTAGCAATACAACTAAGTGGACACGGCCCCATGCACACACTACACTGCAGCTGCTGATGATCGGCTCGTTTAGCAAGGAAATCACCGTGGGCAGACATCATTGATTTGTCCCGCTTCGGCATTACGTCACCCCGTATTCGTGTCCAGTTTATGTCAAAGCACGTGTGAGCACAATAGCCATGCTGTGTTAACGTTCATTCCCGTTGGCTGCCAGTGAATCCATGGCTGACGTTAGGTGCACGTGGCGGTTTTCAGCGCCTTGATACGTGGGCTGACGCTCCACTACGGATGCTTCAGGATCATGGCTGAGCACACAAAGACTTGGCTGTCGATCAGCCATGGGTCGTCTCCACCCCGGTCTCAGCGGAGCTCCCCAAATTGACGACCCGTACGCATCGCATTGCCACCGATCCGAGGTTTGATGGGTGCCACCGGTATGGCAGTGTGTGCTGCTAGGCGAGTGAATCAAATCTGTCAATGAGGGCGGGCGGTGCGAATACAAACCTCTGAAGATAGGGGCAGCTGTTCTGTGGGGATGCAGTGTGTCAGTGAAGTTGACTGCACGACGCGTTGCACTCCCCCTCAAAAAAAGGGGCTGTTCCCTGGTCGCCTGCTAATGTAATCTCCGGACTTCAAGCAACGACCATTACTGTCACTGCGCTCTGTTGATAACAGCACAAATTAATCAACGCCCAACTGCTCTGCTATTGCACACCTGGACGCCCTATCGTTTCTTTGCCAGCGGTCCATGGTGGCCGTGCGGGTTTACAGTGACGAAGAGTCGTCAAGAGCGCTATCCGGCGCATCCCTTGCACCGTTTCATGATCTGAGAAAAAAAAAACCCTGTCGTCAAGACGGGCGGTCATGAACGGCTTGTGCCCGGACCCCGCGAGCTTGTCTGAACAGTTTGACCGATCAAGAGACTATCAATCCGGATCCACGAGTGCCGTGTGGCGAGCCACTCGCCGAATCGCACGTCGGGCTGCAACTTGATCTCGGTTGACGTACTCGCGGGGGGAAAACATTTCCTTTCTTCCGTGCGGATCGATAGATCCAATAACATCAGGTCGGGTAACCTTCAAAGAAGGGGATCCCTTATGCGGATCGTCCACCGAATCGTTTGCAAGAGCGCCGCATGTAGCAGTTATCCCCGCAGCAAGGGGTGGTCCCCATATTCCAAACCCCATATGCGATTGGACAGGGGGGTTAGTTTGTCAAGGCAGGCCGAGTGGTTGGTAATTACAACAGGTTTGGTATTAGTGGATCCGAATTACGCTGACCGTCACAATCCATCGCTAAACACCGGAGGGCCTTTGGACGGGTGGAGAACTGTTCGCCTGAGATATAAACGAGTCTTCAATAAATTGTTTTTCATGACAAAGACGACGCTTAGAATTGAGAAGGACTGCATGCAGAATTACCCCAAATGGTGATAGATGAAATGTGACAGCAAGCTGCATTGGGTGAATGGAAGGAAAACGCTGAGTACACCAGCCTGGTAACGTCAACGGAAAGCCAGGACGTGCGGTCGTGGCCTTAGTAAGTTGCACCGCAATCGGACTGGCGGTGATAGGTCCAGTCACCGAGCAAGTCCAACGAGGGCACGGTTTGACAAGTCTCACAGACACACTAGTCAAGAAGAGCACTGCCGTGACACCAGCAGGTGGCTATTCTGCGACCTTGACCCGCGAGTAGTGCACCTAGGGAAATTTTGTAACCTATCATTCGGCTTACATCAGTAGCACAGGACTATCTGCTAATTGATCCAGTGCTGCGTGAGTTGTCGTGGAACTCCGTGGGGCCCAACTTTGTCCTAGCAGTCGACAAACGGACGGTTACTTGTGTCACCAGCGCACTCAGGGAAGGGATGAAGAAAGTTTCCGACGACATATGAAACTGTAGAGGCTTCAGGGTTGATAAGGTTATTTCTTGTTTCTGTCTCGGCGCTCTCAGATCGTTGATTTGAACAACTGTCCACGCAGCAGCACCGACGCCACGCGCCGCGCAGCTGTAGAGCGGTTTCGTCGGATGTTATTCAGAGGCTCATGTTAACCTCTTGTATTATCAACTCCCAGACGTTTCAGGTATTCTGTGCGCTTCAGAAAGATTTTGAGCTGACATATCGTTCAAAGAACTCCCAACGGGATCCCGACTGGCTGCAAGCCGAACGGTAACATACACCTCGGCGACCCTCGTCAATCAACCAGATTCATATATCAAAGACGTGCTCGCAGGCTATCGACGTCGCTCCTATCTCATTCACTCTTATATTCAGCTGTGTCACTTGCATTCGCCAGCCTATGTTCGGATGTGTTTCACAACGTCGTGCTCACGGTCGTGGAAAGTTCCGGTCTTTCAGGTCATACTAAGAGGTATTACCTCAGGGAACAGGATGGTGACTTGGACTGGCTATCCTGGATTGGCCAACACCGGTTTAACAGTAACCGGTTGCCTGAAAAGTTCTGCCTTCCCACCATCGTAATATCTCAGTGTGCGTTATCCCCAACCGGCCTCGGTTGTCATTGCTGGTTTTCAGGGCTACCAAGTGACTGGATCGGAATTGGTTCGGGCCCTCGGTAAAGACGTGACCCGGCGAACACTGTTCCACTCAAGGTACTTGGTCTGTCATCCTGGAAGAGTCGCGAGAGAAAGAACTGGCTTCACTTCCGCACGTTCCCACGCTTGTTTCGCCTCCCATGGGCCCATCTGCAAAACAACCTCGCCGCTCGACAGGTTCGTCTGTGTGCTCCGATTGGTGGATGCCCAGCTTCGTGCTATTCTTGTCGACCGCCGGTGAACCGCCGGTGCTGGGCCGATCCCAGCTGGTGCCTCGTCTTACGCAAAGTCCCGGAGCGCCACGGGCCCCGGAGTGGATCACAACTCGGTCTGTTTAGATATCCTTAATATAGGAGGGCGCTTGCTCGTCCGCACCGGTTTCCCATCAACGCTCAAGCTGAGGATGGACATCGACGGCGGCCTCAGTTATCCAAAGGAACCGAGAAATACCGTAAACAGGATCAGAAAACGAGGTGAGGCCCCGGCTGTGGCAACCTAAGCCGACTGAGTCCTCTTTTAGCGGCGTACGACTACGATACCATCCATGGTATCGTCAACGCTGCATCCGTTGTGCACGTTTCCTTTCTTCCGCCTTCACCTTCTGGCACTTACGATGACCCTCACGAGCGCATGCCAATCATACTGCCCATGATTGGCAAGATCGGCGTTTATCTTGAAGGTGGCGACGGTGCGCCGGCTTGCTACCTGCACGGTATGCACGCCACACGTCCCACCGAAGAACTGCTCCTGATCGCCTTGAATCCACCCCAGGTCACACGTCCAGTCGTCTTATGAGGATCTCGTCTTCCGCTATCGACTCATCTGCACCTGAATCGGACGGGCTCCATGTATGCATCGCGGCGACCCACGTCGATGGATTGGTGCTATCTCTGGCCCCCTTCTCGCACAGCTACAACTATCGCTCTGCAGTCCTCCAGGGTGTCGCCACCATCGTCGAGGATGTTGACGAAAAGGTTTGGGCAATGTCCCTCGTCACCAACGGCGTCCTGCCCCGACGGTGGGAAATCGCTCGGAAGCCTACGAGCGCGGAGATGCGGAGCACGCGGATTCTCAAAGTGCGCATCTTGACCGCAAGCGCCAAAGTCAGAGCTGAGGGACCGCACGATGAGCGATCGGACATGGAGGACTCGGAGCTCGTCCAAGGGGTGTGGACGGGTGTGGTGCCGGTATGCTGTTGGCATATGAGCCCTTTCTTTGTGGCGACCTAAACGCGCGTCTATTTTTTCAGGTATTCGAGGGATTCGGCGAGCCCGTGCCGGGCACGTACAATGGTGTGCCCGTCGTACCTGGAGACATTCGGGAGTATTTGAGGCAAGAGAATGCGAGACGAAAGAACGATGCCGTACGCGCTGCAAAGGGTGGCGATAATGCGGTCGCAGAGTAGGTCTTTGCTACGATAAGCGATAAGCGTACCCAACGGGTCCCATTTCAAAGGGCCTGAATGCCGACGGGAGATGGTCCGCTTTTCTTTTTCGTTGGAAACACCGCACTGGGCGGACTTCCGTCTTGATGTCCCATTAATGGTTTTGTCGTCGCTCTATGACCACCCATGGCCGCGGGTATGGGATACCTTGTTGATGCCCGCCTCCGTTGAGGCGGCTTCCCTTTCCTTTTTGGGTCGTAGTCACATGGTCAGTCCCTTCCCAGGCGCAAACCAGACGCCCGGATTCGGGAACTCGCGCAGAACAAGTTGAAATTCGAGAGCATGCTGAAACATCAGAAAGTTGTAAGGTTTAAGCTATGTTCAGAATGTGTGGCCTGTCTGATACGGTCCATCACGGCCGTGTCATCATCCTTGACGGCATCCATCCCACTCACTTCCACGAGTGCGGGGCACAGTTTTCAAGGTCCCTAGATGGTGCTTGTCGAAAGGTGGACAGGTTGTGCATCATGTCTACATCAACGGTGCCGCTATGTATTTCGAATTCTGATCCCGGACATTGCGTAACACCCCGCTAATACGGGCGTTAGCTTGTCACAGACATAGGTTCGTGCATAAACGTCATCGTTTGGTGAGCGGAGCGACGTAGCCTGTGCTCAGATATATTCCCCCGCCTCCCGACCCCCGCCCGACGCTCCCGTGTGTTATTTCCGGATCTTGGACCCGTTGCGTAACACCCCGCTAATACGGGCGTTGGCTGCGATCACAGACATAGGTTGGTGTATATGCACCAGAACGTCATTGTTTGGTGAGTGGAGCGCATCGTGCCAGACTTCCGATCCATAGCCTTACTTTTTCTTTTTGTGGATCGCGCTCGCACATTCCAGCTCTGCATCCGACGGGCTAATCTTATTGCATGCCTCAGCTGAGACCGCTCCTGTGTGCGGGGAGGGGGGGACCGAAGCTTTTTGTCCACATGGTGCTGGATTTCGAAGGGCTCCCTAATCTCACCGGATGGGCTTCCGACGCCGTGTGTTGTATACATGGTCCAAACCTTCTTCCTTTTTTTCCTTGTCAGGTTCAGGTTCGTGGGTCCTGGTGCCCCTTGCGACTGCGCAGTCCCGAGGCATCCTGTTTCACTGTGACCGTTGGGGTCCACCGCGGTGTTGACGGACAGTGGCGGCCAACAGAGGTCCCCTCTCACCGCTGGATCATACCGGATGGTCCGTACCATACAAGGGGCATGTTTTCAACTTTCTGAACTAGGTAGGAGCTGAGGATGAGCGCTGATGAATCAGGAACAGGATCAAGGAGTCATGACACGTGTCTTTTTACCCTTCGGATGGTCACCGTCTGGTCGGGGGGTGGAGGCAGGGAAAGCGAAGTTGACCGGCCAGTTTTTTAAATTCATCATCCCTGGTCGTGTCGCATTCGCCATCCTCGAGTCTCAAGAACGACACCGCAACGTCCAGAGGGTATGGTTATCGTTCCGGCGCGACATGCACGACCAACATCCGCCGATATCGGGGTGCAAGACTGAATGATGCGCCCCCCCTTTTTCCCGATGATCGGGCATGCCACGGTCGGCACTGGACGTGCTCTATGTAGACAATGTGATAACATGAATACTCATGTCAGAAGTTCGTATCAAACGTGTGCCTTGCTCTCACCTTCTCTCACCCTCCCAACGTCGATGCTAGTCACGCTCCTAAAACCAACCCTCTTGCCTGCGTTATGCTTGTTCGTTGGAAGGGTTTTCAAGTCAGGACTCACGATTGAGATCCTTTGTGTTTAGTATGCCAAGGACCGTCTTCTCTGTTTCGTTGCAGGCGCCTACGCCCCCACGTCCGGGAGCCTGCATTCGCAAACGATCCCCTCCTGCAATGTCCTGTACCGCATCGAGGGCCACGTTGATTTTTCCCGACGAAGATCCAGTGTACTCGGTAGGAGAGTATTGCTCATATGTTCAAAACTACCATGTACTCACCATAGAAAAATCAGGGAATGCGGAATAGTCCCAGTCTCAAGGCTCGTCCCCCTGGATTATTTAGGCGCCAGATGCCAACGTTCGCTGTTAGCACCGACTTGGTGCCGGCGTCCGAGCCCCCTGATTAATGCGACTTTGGGTCCATCCTCGACAGCTGACCCGACGGTCATGCAGGGAACTGGGCATTAGTGCGCTCGAGGCAGCTCATCGACTTCCGCACCATCTCCTGTCAACACTGATAGTCTGATACGTGGCGGGCCGCATCTCCGAACCAGTGGTGAACCTTGAGGAGCTACACACGCCTTCATTCTAGCGAGAGAAAGTGCAAGGGCCGGATTCCACTTCATTTCACCCAAGTGCAATCATTCTCACTGACCTCCGCCAATCCATTCCCGTAATCACTTCCACGCGCACGCATGATGGGACCAGGGCGGAAAGTAGTTATGACTGGTCGCAGACCCTTACGGTCTTCCGAGCTGGTCGTCATCTATCAGGTCGATGGGCCGGGCACCGATCACCAGCCCTACCTCTGTCCCTCCGCTCTTCTTCGCAATATCCTTATCGCCAACGACACGACAGGCCCGATCGACGTTTTCGACTCGGATGCCCTCCTGGGCAGGGGGGCCAGGGGTGGTGGCGTTTGATCGAAGACTCTGGACCCTTGTTCATCCCAGTTTCTTCTTGTTTTCCCACCCTCGATCATTTAGTCACCCTCGTGGGACCATCTGACCATCTGATTCTTATCTATATTGTCTTGTGAATGCTTTTGAAACAATTCCTGAGCGGCGAACTCCCCGGGAACCGAGCACCGATACCGAAGTGGCTCTTCCGAATACGACACCTCGTTCGCGCACGCCTGTGGAACCCTAGTTCAGGAGACGGTGGGGTTTATTCTTGGAATGGGAATGCACTGTAGAGATTACGTGCGTGTGAACGATCCGGTGTCCAGGCCCGCCGATGCATGGACGGTCGGACTCCACAATGTGATGGGTTCATGCCGCCCGGGAAAAAAAATGGCAAGAAGGAAGAGGGCGAGAGAAATAGATCCCGTGAGGCAGGAACGCGACTGGTGGCATGACGCGTACGTACTCATTGGTGTGATGAGCATACCTGAGCGTTCCCCCCGCCGCCCAACCCCCCCGGCGGGTATTACAGATGACCGGAGTAGGTGGTATTTTCTCATGGACCGAACGAAGTCGCCTATCTCCATGGTTCGGGCGCAGCAGCGTGGTGGAAGCCAAACCGGATGTAGATAACAGAGCTGACCGATCAGTGTGCATATAGCGGTGCGGGGGATGACTTGAAAACGCCATGGATTTTAGAATCACCGCGATATTTCTGTTTCGTTTTTTCCCATGGACTCCCAAGCATTATGTCGCACGCCTTCACAGTTTTGGCACGACCGCAGAGGAAATTTTAGGCCGAGTCAGGATCAGATGCTGATGGGGCTCCGTGATATCGCGGTGCGCGTCAGGAACAACCCCAAACAAGGCCACTGCAGCATCCACATATCCCCAATGACGCTCATTATACTCGATGAGCGCGTTTTTCGTATTTCTGGATTGGTTTACGTCTCAATTACGGAGGATGATATATGGTACCTCATGCTCGTGATACTATCGCCGCCAATCAGCATATTCCGCTAGCGTCTACAAAAAGAACAAAGACTAGAACGAAACAAGTATTTAGCTGTACAAGTCTTAGTACAAGACACAGTTCATAATCGAGGTCAGTGAGACTAACCCAAAGTAGCGCCCTCATTGTCAACGCGGAGAACGTAAGCCGCAAAGTTGCGACTGCTCGCCTATTTCATTCATGTTGTTTTGCAATTATATATGGGTCACGCGCAGTTCGTCGTGAGCCACATAGCGGCACCTAGGCAGTAACATCCATGAGTAGGAGAACCCGTTCGCGTGGACGGCTCAGCAGTCCCACTTCCCGAATGACTTCACCAAGTTCTTCTCCTCACGAGGTGATGGGTACGTTGTACGTCCGTTCGCATATAGCAGTACGACCGTGAAATCCGGAGTCTCCCGATTGAGTACGTTTTGTGGATCGTCGTGCGCCATCCTAATATCAGAGCGACAGCCTTCTGATCTCGAAGGTGTTCTGATCTTGGAAGGCTAGTCCGTTGCATGCGGATCCGTCGGAAGGAAAAATGTGATGTTCCGTTGGGAAGCAGGCATACATTCCTTCCCGACGTTCGATGTGTTTCGACGGCGTGATGTTAGTTCATACTTTGGCGTACTCCTCGGGCGTGAAACGGTAATGGATTGTCCGAAATGCGTCCAGCACCGTCCCTACATTTCTTGTTGTGTGCAAAGTCGAAGGACCCTAAAAATCCAGGCCTTCAGCAGCACGTTCCAGTGAACGTCAACAGAAATATCATATTAATTACTTGGTGGTTCCATAATTCGATCATGCTGTCATATTTGTCACGAATCTGTAATGGGCGTATCAGTAATTTGAGCTTGGCCATGCCATATACCGAGTAGCATGGCCAGGGTCGGGTGGTATCATGCTTTCACTCCTGAGCACGCCAAATCGTTGAGGCCAACGAGCGTTTCGAATTAGGTCAGGTATCGATTACGATCCGTATTTTATAAGACTTATAATGCAAACAATCTCCACGAATCGGAACGACTCTTGGAACGTCGACGTGTCAAGTCCGCGACCGCCAGGCTGCAAAAAGCGCAACTGAATACTCACTCGTTTCAGTCGGTTTGCTGCGTTGCATTGCGGATCTAAGTTCAAAGCACCAGGTGTCTTGTCATCGTTACAGCACAACTGCACGCAAAATAAAGTTCCGAAGATATGATTGAATAACGCCACTCTGGTAAGGTCGTTGATAGCGAGTGCTAGTAGTGGGCGGGAAGATGACGAATGGTGGCGTGCGCTAGAACGCTGGGTAGCGAGAGGTGAAAGTACAACGAGCAGTTTGTTCCGTGTACGCTAGGGTGCCTAGATTAGATAAGAGGGCAGCACTCAAATATAGAAGTATTATCAAGAACGCGCTTAGATAAGTACATGGTATGATGTTGCAAGATTGTGGGTGAAAATAATTATTTTCGTTCCATCGGATGCCGCGGGTCTAGCTGAGGAGACGATGCCCTTGGCTTGATCTGAGTTGGTGACATGGTTCAGCCGAAATTCGTCCTTCACCCTATGACGACGGTGACGAGCAGGAGTGGACGCTTGTTGTGTGAGTCATCCAACCTATTCGTCCCATGATCCGGTTCCGACCTTCCAAAACGTGACAGTATTGAAAAAATCACTCAACAGATTGCCGTGTACATACAACACGTGTGCATACAACTATTTTGGCGCATACGACAAGGATTCCTTACGTTCGACGAGGATGGAACCCCTTCAAGCTTCCAGAAAACCAGCCTCGAGGATGATGTTTCGAAGAAATGACGTTACAGTCACCCGACGGCATCAATTTCTTCCAAATTCACCCTGAGGACCTCACTCCACCTCACCTCACGAAGCAGCTGCAACTTCGACATCACAGGACTAAGCGAGACTAGTTTTCCGCTGCAATCTTTCCTATCCAGACACGTAGTGGTTAGATGGGCAAGTCTTTATGGGCAGAAACCGTACCTGTGATTTTGTCATTCAAGTAATCTGTTTGAAAAAGACCGCATACGACATTACTCAAGAGATACGCCCCTGGTCCACGATGACCGGCAACTGGTAGAGGCTCATCCGCGTTACCCTTCCCTGGGTTGCATTGTTGCCACCGCGGGAGATATCGGGAGATTGACGGGCGGACCATCTCTACACGTGTGTAGAACCTCTGGCCTTGGGCGATAGCAAGTTGATCTGACCCATCCACGTCAACAATTGTTTACCACCCACAGGTCATGGTGGGACAGCTCCAGACACTCTAGGTATTGGCGTGGCAGCAAGTCCGCATGCTGGTAGAAGTTTATTGACATAATTGTATACATCTTTGACCGGGTCAGTGGCCTCTCTTACATATATCTCTCAACGCTCATCGTTTGACGGCGTTCAAGCCAGCGAGAGCCAAGTCCTCGTCGACGGAACCCATCTCTTCATTGAGTAGGTCGAATTGTGTAGGATCTATTGCGGGCCTCCCGCTTAGATCCAGTCGCCATAGAATCCCGTTTCATTGTCTTCACGAGATGCATACTCACAACGGCACCATCGAACAATGTGGTAGCACTCTTGGGGAAATAACTTGTTGATATGACAGCTGGTCCTAGACATTCTAGTCGCCGTCCAAGGATCGGTTTGTTCAACTCACTGGTCGGAACCTAGTGCCATATGTGGCATCGATGGTGACGTTGTGAATGGGCGTTTAGAAAGCAAGCGTGGCATGATCTTCAATGAAGGCAAGGTCTGTATCAGTGCTGAAACCGTGCATGGTTCCCTTGTCTTCTCTTCTGTAGGGTTTCTCCGTTACCCAGGACTTCAAACCACAACAGGATGCCAAACAGCGGGTGCCGTATTGACCCAGGTCGATGAGGGCTCTCCGGTACCGGTATGGTAGGTAAGGTATAATTCAAGTTTCTGCTGCTCATGTTGAATTTGCTGGAAATCGACACGTTCTTGGCGCGTCATATTCTCAGATCTGTAGAGGACGATGAGCAGATAACGTCGGTTGAGCTCGTGACGTTCAGAACGTGGGGTGTCTCATTGAGTTTTTCTTCGTGCGTCTTCGTCGAGACAGTATCGCATGCCCGCCAGACGGCGACACGCGGTCAACGTCGGTCTTCAGTGGTATTTGAGTGCGAATTCAACTCGTTCTCAGCGATTACTGGAGGCCTCGCGTGGGAGATGCTCCAAAGTCAGTGAAACTGATGGTCGTCCAGCAAGATCGAGTTCGGGGGCGGGGAGGGCAGCAACATGCGCCTTTTGGAACCACACTGCCCCATCAACTAAGGTAAGCACATGTTTGACGAGTCCGAACGGCGTCGACATGTGAGATTCGAGGCGGGACAAAGCGCCGCCAGGTTGATCGAGAATCCCGTCACAACATGCCACACAAATCAAGATCGCGGGACACGTCGCCGTGACTCGCTCACGCCTGGACCCGGCAGAGCTGCTGTCCGTGCAACCACAAATAGACAATCGTTTTTGCAAGGAGAGGAGAATGATGGTGTTAGAGCATGCGTTCGCACCCCCTCTCCCAGAGATAAATGCCGACAACCACAAAATCAGTGTCATTCCATGAAAGCTAGAACGAACTTCTCACGCTCAGATGCAGAACGGAGGTCTGACGGACGAAATGACATCGCGAGAATGGGGCTCATCGTAAGCGAACGATAAATCAGGCGGCGGTCAAGGAACTTGAAGGCCTCCCAGAAAGGCTGTAGTTACCTGAAAAAAGGCGAGCTAGTTTGATCCTCGCAACGGCCGGGCCAATCGCATTTTGGCCCCTTATTTCCTCAACACTCTTTTCGCACGAGCTTGTACTTATCGCTGTTTGTGAGCCTGGAATGGAACGTCGGGTATTTTGGAGGCAACGACAGAAGCAGCGGCGGAGAGCCAAGAAAGCTGTGCCATTCCAAAGCCGCTAGTAAGCGCAAGGCTGCATTCTGCGCGCTGACTGGCCATGCATTGGAGGTAGAAGGTCTGATGAGTATATTGCCTCGCCAAACACTCCCTAGATCGTCATGTAAAGCATCGACTGACTTTCTCATGAGAAATATGAGTGGATCCGAACGCGTTCGTTTCAACGATCTGACCCTAGGTTATGCGCCTACTCGATCTGCGAGTTCATTCTGTGGTCCACAAGACGTGGGTTTGAAACCGAGTGATTCGTATTTCCTAGAGAATGTGAAGAGACTGGATGTCCATGGAAACAAAGAGTCTTGTGGGAGATCAGGAACAACAAACAAACAAGTCTCACTTCAGGCCCCAACTACAGGATTTGACGAGTCCACGGGGTGATTACCTGTCTTGGAGGGTTGATGCGTTGCTGATTTGAAGCCCTTTCCCGCGAACAACTCGCTAGCTTGGCAGCCTTTTTCTTTCACATTCTTGTCATTTCCACGGCTTTATTAACATCAATCTAGTGGTACTGCCTGTGAAAAATCGCCTGTGAGCACACAATTAACGTTTTACACAGCAAATAGGGGGTAAAAGAGAATAATAACCGCCTCTGATCGTCGTTAGGACTAAACTAGACGTGTGAAGTCGTGTGAACTTCAGACATCTAGAATGGAAGACCTGGAAACTAGCAACGTACTGGTGGAATCGCTTAACATGGGAACGGCAGGAACGTTGCTTCTCCTATTCATCTGCACTCGTGGTCCATTCGTCGTGAGGGAATCGCGGACGTAGACATCGGCCGGTGTCCTGGGCAGGACGCCATCGTAAAGGGACCCCCCGCTGTCATAGTCGGGACCAGTACCCAGACGTGAAACCAGGCACTGGTCTTCACAAACGTTCCTTCATTAAATTTCTGCTCAACATTTGGATTTCATAACGTTTTTCCCAGTATCTCCCACAACGCCCGGCTTGGGTGAGAGATCGAAGGCCATTGACCACCACCTGAGACGACGCAAGCGAGCTCCTATCAAAAAGGCCTTTAGGAACTCCTCGGTCGCTCGGTAGGTGTTTTCCTCTCTTCGTTATTCGTGATTCATTCTCTCCAGAAATGCCGTAAAGGTACGCGATGGATTCTTTGATCTGAAGAGGCGAGCAAGGTTGAGGGTTGGGTTTGGTCACGGCGTCCTCAAAAAACGAGGCGTCATGAGAGAGTTGATCGATTCGGAGCCCGAAATCAACGACGAGCGGAACGAAATCAGGAACAAGTCGCAGGCCCACGGGTCCATGTGGTCGGAATCAGTCACCGTTAGAGGCATAGCGAAGTCCCGAAACCAAGAGATTTGGGGCTCAATGCAATTGTTACGGGGGAACTGGAACTATTTACGTTGAGGCCTCTTAGATTATGTAAGTCATCAACCCGCCAGTGCTGCACTGCATATTACGCCGAGGATCAAGCACATGATCACGATGTCTAAGCGTTGTCGGTGAGAGGTTCCACTACGCCTTACCCTATTCATCTTTTTTCTGCTCCCCACGACTGTCAGACCGGACCCAGGGGATCAAAATTATATCATCATCATCGGTATCCCGTCACCATGTTAACACGATGGTGGAAAACGCAATTGCTCCGAGTCGGCAATGCCCGGAAAGCTGACCAAGTTCGAATCCAAGCTTAGGCATCATGCGATCATGCATCATCGCATCTCACCGCTGAGAGTTCCGCCTTCTAGGCCACTTCACGTCACTTAACAAACTGGAGATATGCAGACACTGGCTTGTCTGACAACTTCTGATTAGTACGCGTCCGATCTGACCTGCACCACATGGACTCCAGGGCTGTTCCGTCACCCTGGTATCCATTTCGGCTGACAGCTGTATGTCAATTCTGCGGCGTCTTCTCTCGAGGACTTCGACGACCCCGTGACGTCGCTATTAGTGGGTACGTGCAAGATGTTTTAAGTCGCTGCCCCTACTCAATGGTACGCTCCATTAGATAAGACGACAACGACATACCGTGTCCCAAAGTCTATGTCTGTCTCAAGTACCACTCAGTTTGACGATGGTGTATTGCATTTCTCCTCCCGAAAAAATAACGCAGTCACCATGGGCTCATTCTAGGGACTCAAAGTGTACCGATTTCCTCCGATTTATTCGAGGGAGACGCCGTGGCGATGCACTGGTTTCTTCCAGAATTGCGGGTCGCAAGTAGTTATTACGGTGCTCGGTGCCTCCTGGTGCGTTCGATCGACTCGATCAACGATCTTATTTTCGCAAAGAAAGCCCAGTTTATTGCCAACGTGATAACAGTGTTTGAAAGTATACGTCCTGGCGAGGGCTCGGCGTTTCCGGCAGGGACGTAGATCAATACTACCGGCCCATTTCAGAGTTCTTCTAGCACCTCCTGATGGTCTGTGTGGGAATGCACGAGCAATGCCATTCGGATCGGATCGACCCTATTCCGAGTAAACATCGGACTCCGGGTCCTGATATTATGCATAGCAACTATTCATATTCACCCAACGATCGAACAGACTTCATTGGGCGTCCGAAGAAATACGCGTCCTGTGTACCTTCGGCTGGTTCAACGATCCCATATCCCCTTAACCTAGAACTACTTTACTCTGTGCTCGCACCCAGCGCAACGATCATTGCCGACCCCGGTGATCCCATTCCTCTCTGTTCCCGTCCCCAACTTTGTGTAGCTCTCGCGTTTCCCTCCTACGGCCACATCAACTGTCCGGTGAGTAAGTAGGGTGTGTCCTAACCTATCGCTATTCAGATCCTGTCTCCTAACTGATCAGCACCCTGATCGACTCATCCGCCGCCACCGCCCGTGGCCGAAGACAAAAAAGGTAGTCGTTACGTTCGAGAGGGAGTGTGCGTACGTGTCCCCTTAGATCTCAGGTTCTGCCTACTTGCTTGGCCCGTCTCGCCTTTACGAAACACAAAGTCCTGGCACACAACATCACCTCACCCATTGACAAGGTTGGTCGCGATATTTTCAAGTTTTCCTATTCATTAATGGTCATAAAGAGGATGTTCGTGGATATTCTCGAAGAGCAACTTGGTCGAGGTGGTCATGTCATGAAGCTACAAATACTTGCTTGGGACCAGCCGATCCACGATGACCATCAACCAGCCGCCAGGAAGGTCCTCGAAATCGCAGAGCATAGGCGCACACCCCAGCGGCTGACACACCTCTTGGACTTCCTTTGAATACTCGCGAACAAATTTGACACAGATAGGGCACTGCCCCTCGGGTTCTGTGATTTCGCCAAAAAAGAGTCGTCGGAATGCTGACACACCTGAAAGTGTGCTTGTGATAAGACCTGAGCACAAACCCACCGAACCCCCCGCATACACATGTAGATGTCTGGCAAAGGGCGATAGCCCTACAGGACAATAAACGAGGAGAAGAAAAAAAGATGGTACGTTGGGAGTACTTTCACTGCTGGGGCGAGTTTCACGCGGCTCCTGCAAAGGCAATGTACGGACCTGGGTGTAGATGGAGGGAAAAGTTGGTTTCGACGAAGAGAAAGGATAAAGACTAACCGAATATGAAAAGTGACGTGCAGGGCAGGAGTTCCTTATCTCTGGTGCAATATTTCCGAGTAGTATAAGCACATTTGCACATAAGGCTCGCACCCTTGCTGTCGATTTCGTTCATGAACTCGGCGATAGTGCGATGGTATGACGCAAACGTGGTACCATCTAGCATGTAGCTGCCATCGGTCTCGACGATTTTGAAATCTAAGCTGGGATCCAAAAATACGCTGCAAAGCCGCGAGCTCGATCGTCTTCGAGTTCCTTGGTATGAACATCAGATGTTCGGGCTGACAGCTGCCACACGGAATCTCGGTCCTCAGATGCAACTCCAAGGGTATCGCGGTTGTCGAGGAACTGGCCAAGCACCAGGTGAAACAACGTTGGAGGAATGTGAAGGAAATCAACGAAACGTGACATCATGATGTGACGCTTCGAGTTGCAGCTACTTGCGAAAAACCGGGCAATTGTCGTCGTCATTGGTACGTGCGCCATGTGTAGCCTCCACAACGTAACACCCCCCGCATCTGTAGTTCTTTCTGTCGTGGTTGAAGTTGTCCATGGCCACGTCACGCACGGTACGATGATAATAATAACAAACAAAGCAAGTCTCAAGGGCTCTGATGAGGGACGCTACGAAGAACCTTTATGTCGCGATTATCGACGGTAACCCTCGGGCGGGTGTTCGTGCGCTCTACCTGCTGCACTCCAGACCGCGGGCCAACGCTTTATACCGAATCATACGTGCATTTGTCCAACTTGCGCTACTGAACATCCATCATTCCATACCTCAGAGTACTAGCAACAGAAGAAATCGCATTCATTCCTGCTGAAAAACTTGCTCCGAGTGCGACGAGAACGGAACATTGAAGCATGGAGCGTATTCCTGTCGTATACGCATCTCTGGTGTCGCTCTCCAATCTCTCTCCTCGAACACACCCTCCAATCACGCCAATGTGAGCCGTTGACGCGTACTGAACATTAACTTTGATGGACGAGTGCACATTTGCCCAACCATGCCCGAGCGAATTGTGACTCCCTCCTTCCTCTAAAGAAAGGCCCTCCGAACATCGTCGTTCGTAGCGGATCTGCAAGGCTTGGTGTTCTCTTTTTTACCCCCACTGCGAACACGAGTCTCTTCGTTTATGATGAAGCGGAACTAGTCATCCAGACCTTGCCTGATGCCAGAATCCGATGCGACATGCAAGCGCGACGGGTTCGTGTTCCTCGCAAGCATCATGATCGCAAACATGATCGGTGGGCGAGGTATACGTATGGCTGCGCTCGGAGTTACACGGATACACTGCGTCCATGATCTCATCCTACACGATATAAGCAAAGATCGACAACGCTGCCAATGTTCGCGGCTTCGCCCAGTTTGGGTGGTCACTGGAGAGACCAAAAAGATACCCACGACCATGTTGAGTTTATGCTCGCTCAAACCAATTTCGTATCCAAAACTATTCATTTCTATGCATAGAACGAGACCATTACAACGTCGTGATCGTACACAGTACAAACAAGCCAATAAAAAGAAAGGGAGAAAAAGACATCTAGCAAGTCGTCAAGGAGTATGCATGCAGAAAACGTCTAATATAATGTGATTGCCATCGCCGAGCCAAGAAACAAACGAGAGCTTTGCTTTTAAAGGCCGCGAGCCTCGAGACGGCCGCGGAACAGCCTCTGGAACTCGGGAGCGTGGTCGTAGTCCATCAGGGTGGAGTGCTGGCCAGGGACGTCCGTGAACGTGGCCTCGCCACGACTGAACTCGACCCACTGCTTGAGGAAGTGGTTCAACCAGTCCTCCTTGGTGCCGCGCGGAGGAATGGCGTAGAACACGTCGACGGCATCTATATAAAACGCAAGCAAGCAACACCACGATCAGTAACTGTCACGTCAAAACCGAATAAAAAACCGAGAAACTCACGGACTGAGCCCGTCGGCTTGTACACCTTGCCACACGTGATCATCGACCGGGAGACATCGACCCAATGGTCAAAGTTCGCGTGCGTGAGCTGGAGATCCTCAATGCGCTGGGCAGGGGAATACTTCCACAGCGCGACCACCTGCTCCTTGCGCGACAGCGGGCGCAGCGTGGGCGCGAGGTTGTTGGCCTCATCCTTTCCTACCAGGCCGAGCAGGTACGCCAAACTGAGCATGCTGATCGTCCAGTCGATGCCCGCCATGCGGTCAGCGACACGCGGGGGCACGTTGATCATGCCAGTGAACTTGACCTCTTCGCCCATGGCCTCCAGACGCTTGGTGACCTCGAACGCGACGACACCACCGTACGAGTAGCCGGCGATTGCATAAGGACCCTTGGGCTGCGTGCGCTTGACACCCGCCGCATAGCTCGAGGCCATCTCATCCATGGTGGAGAACAGCGGCTGCCCGGGCTCGAAACCGCGCGCGCGGAAGGCATAGAAGGGGCGCTCGTTCTGGAAGTACCGCGCGAAGTTGACGAAGACGAGCACATCACCTGCACCGGGATGAACGATGAAGAGAGGCGTCTTGTCGCCCGTGGTGTGAAGGGGTACGACGGGGTCGTACTCCTCGGCAACAAGGCTCTTGGACTTGTACGCGTCAATGTATTTGGCCAGGCTAGCAACCGTGGGGTTCTTGACAATCTGGATGGCGGGAATTTCGGCAATGTCAAATGCGGCTTCGCTGTGACTCTTGACACGAATGGCGTCGATGGAAGTGCCACCGAGCTCGAACACGTTGTCCGCGGCAGATACATCCGCGACATCCAAGTTGAATATTTCGGCATAGATACGAGCGACCGTCTTCTGGGTTTCTGTCGCAGGAACAACAAAGGAAGCACCACGTGCCGCACGGAGCAGTTCTTCGGCACGGGCAATGTGCTTGGCATGCCCGCCCTCGTTGAACGAGCGGAGCAGGGCGGAGCGAGAAAGCTTCCCGAGGGTGGTCTTCTCCACCTGTTTAACGGGGATGGGAATGATGTGCTGGGGAGCAAGGGAGATCATCTTGACAGATATGTCACGTAGACCGCGGTTGGTCGTCGCCAACTTGTTTGGCGCGTCCTCGCCATTCAAGTCGAATGTGGGCGAATAGAAGATGACGAAGCCTTCGGTCTGCTGTCCAGGTGCGCGGTAGGGCGCGACTGCGAGATACGAGTGTGTAACACCCTCCACGTTCTGGAGATACGTCTCGAGCTCAGGGATGCCATAGGAGACACCGTGGACGATGACGGTGTCCTTGATGCGTCCACTCAGCCTCAAAACGCCATCCTGAATGATGCCGACGTCACCCGTGCGATACCAGCCACCCTCGACGAACGAGGACTCGGTTGCCTGGGCGTTGTTGTAGTAGCGGACAAACACCATCGATCCACGAAGCTGGAGCTCTCCGCTCTCTCCGTCGGGACGGACGGTGATGCCGTCCTCAGGGCTCACGACGCGCATCTCGCATCCAGGGTTCGCAGTGCCAAGCTCCAAGAACTCGAATTTGGGCTCGGTGGCAGTCACGTCAACGTCGCTGTAGATGCATCCAGCACTGCAGAAGTGGTCGGTATGACATACGTGTTTACAAGACACACCACTCACCAGGTCTCGGTCATACCAAAGCCGGACGCGACGATGAAGGAGAGGCGGGAGGGGTCGCGGGTGAGGTTCTTGAGTAACGCGACAAATTCCTTGGCAGTCTTTGACACGACCGCCTCACCACCACTGTGGATGCGCAAGAGAGAGGACAGGTCGAACGAGCCGAAAAGGTCCGTCCTCTTCTCAAGATCTCGAACGAGCTTCGCAAGAAGGAAGTTGGGGGCAAAGGTGATACTGATAGACTCGGCCTCGATCAGGCGAAGGAAGCGCAGGGGATCCGACAGGATAGCGGACGCATGCACGTGAAGCTGAGATGCACCGTAGAGCAAAGGTGCGATGTGCATCTCGAGCGAGCCAGCAACGTGGTCGAAACCAACCCCTACCGGTCACACGTCAGACACGAAGAGGGGCGCAGCCAAACGACGCTTACAGTTCAAGAGCTTGGATTCTGACGTCAATCCATAGACGGCAGCCTTGGAAGAGCAAGCAGCCAAGATGGTTCGGTGGGTGTGGACGACGACCTTGGAGAAACCGGTGGATCCCGAAGTCAAGAAGAGGATGGCTTCATCGTCAGGCTGAACGGTCCGGGCAGCCCAATCGGCTGGCGCGTCATAGCCCTCGGATGCGATTTTAAGCTCGGAGAGGAGGTGGATATCAAGTCCAGAAATAGATTTTATTTGTTCCACACCAGCCTCGTTGGTGATCCAGGTCGACGAACGGGTGACCTTAGTGATGTGGTTGAGATGAGCGTCTTTGTGGGCCTGCTGTGCGCTGAGAGCGGGTTGCAGGCAGGGGATGTAACCGGCAAGGAGACACGCCCAGACGGCGGCCATGTTGTCCTCGTGCTCGGTGAGATAGACGAGAATGATCGAGCCGGCGGGTTTGTTCAAGTCATGGACTACGCGAGCGAGCTTGCGTACACTCTGGTTGAATGCGCTAAAAGTCTTGGATTGGACGGCGGAGTCATGAGCGGAGGAGGTGACGAAGCTAAGCTTGCGGGATGGGTAGTGCTCGGCGGCATGAGTGAGGACATCAATAAGGGTAGGGTGAGCAAGGATGGAATCCTTGGAAGAGGAAGAGACGTCAGGAATGACTGCTGCCATTTGGGAGTGTGTGAGGTCGAATGTAAACGGCGTACTCGAGGCTAATTTATAGGGAAAACTGGACGTAATCCTGTAATCCTGTACACGAGCATCATGACTCGGAAGAGAACACGTAGGCCGAGATCGATTAGTCTTCCTAAGCGGCCGCAAATAACACGATGAGAGGCCCAATGCGGCGTCGTAAAAATAAAGGTGCCGAGGATGGCAAGTTCAAGGGGCCATCCCGGCCCATCCACTCCACTGCATGGCCACTGCTCGGAAGAATGAGTGACAATTCGATCCTATGTTTCTCAAGGCTCGCCACGCAGAAGAAGAGCTGCTCGAGTACTCACTGAGCACGGCAGACCGAGTACAGTCCTCGGTCCAGAATCGGGACCTCGGCGAGGCAGCAACCCGAACGAGTACGCCGCTTTCGGTTAGTTCCGGGCTCAATTCGACTCGGGTATGGCGGCTATGCTGCAAAGATTACGACCAACATGCATTTCATCTCAGTCCACCTGCAGGCGCCCCTTGCTTGGTTACATCAACGCTTACGCGCTTGGGCGTTGAGTTATTCGGGTTATATATGATGAATTCGAAGGCGCGTCCACCTGGCAGCATTCATTTGGCGGGCGGGGCCCTCGCAACGTCTGGCAGAGACGCGCTCCAGCAGCTGCTCGCCTGTGCCTGCTCAGCGCCCACCGGTCGACCGAACCCCAAGACGGGCCTGCCACATCCCCGCGACCCACGGCGACCGGTGCCCGACGCGAGAAATGCTGCCTGCTTGCTGATTCCATCATGCAAGGCCGGCACAAGCCATGAAATCAAAGTGGCGTTCAATTGGACCAAGTTTAGCCACCATCACCTCCTTCTAGCCCATTCCCACAAGTATAACACTGGCCAATTTGCGTTGACGTCCCGACGGGTGTCGGCTCCACTCCTCAGACTTTGCGGCGAAATATCGACATTGTACGCGAACATTCTTCAAATTGACGTGATGATCATTATTTATCCAATGCCAAACGAACAAGATAAGACTCCTCGACACGGCACGGTCGGCGCGCGTCGTGTGCGTTCATACTATGTGATCTAATCATCAAAACAGTCAGTTGCAAAGCCGAGGCGGAGTCCCAATTCCCTTGCTGTGCGGCATCACCAGAATAATTAGTCTCGACCGCCCTACGTATCTTGGCTTCTTCGGAATCTTCCACCGACGCTCGGAAGCACGGAGGGCGGCGGCATGTTTTGGCGGTGGGACCTGAGCATACGCTCCCGTCGACCCTAGCTCGTTTCTCTGGCTCATTACCCGGGTAGACTTACCTCCCTGTTGGTCAGTTCGGCCTTCCTCGTACCCTTCTCGGTTCGAGTGACTCCACTTTGATGGTGATCTCCTATGGTACGTCACTAGATGCGTCAGGTAAACGCATGGCGTGCCGTGTGAACAGATAGCAGTGTGGACAATCACATCCTACATTCCTAAGCACTGGCGTTGAATTCAATAACCACGTCATTTATTCCTGATTGGATCAATTATGAACAATAACTTACAAAACCCCGCGTATAAAATACCCACCAATCGGGATATTCTACAAGTCTGATGGGCCTGAGCGTAGACCAGACGGTTGGATGGGATTAGTCGATACACGTCCCTCCTGCTAATAAAAGAAAGCGTTATCATACAAGGACAAGGTCAGGATCGCACGCCATTCTATGACCACCTCAGCGCACTTGGCACTTCCTGACGGACCTAGAACGCAACAAAGAGATGACGAATCCACCCGTCATTGTATATTTGTCAAGCCTGCTATTCGGGTCGCGTCGACTGTTGGCCCTGCGCCCTCCGTCGGAATGACTGCACGCGTAAACACTGCATGGTCATGCCCGATTCCATCGAAGGAAGAAATGGAATCCTCAGGCTCTGTGTGCCATGCGTAGCGGAAAGAGCGCTGCAACGGCGATCATCGCACCGGCGCGCCGCACCGCCAACCTTGCGCTGATCGTTAACGTTGATCTTCGGGGAACGGAGTCCCACGCTCGGTGGGCCAACGTCGGCAGTAGATAAGTAAGCAGAAGGGAAAGAATGGAGAGTCGGAGATAAACGGGCAACCTGTGCGTCCCCCCCTACTAACCCCTTATTCCAGTGTCCGTGGCTTATCATCACGTGACTTGACCTTGTGCGTCCACAGCCACAACGACTCAGTGACCGAACAGGTCTGATAGCGCCAAGATAACGCGTGCACTCCGACGGGGCCAGAGTATGCCGTCCAAAGGACGTCCGAAACGATGAGCTTCGACTCCTCACTTCTTTTTTATCTCTTCCCTTATGTCCGTTGACTTCCTCGTTCGAGAGGCACAATCTAAGGATGATGTAAAGCTGTTTTTGCAAGTGCCCGGGAAGGATGCGGGGTCCAGTCAAGCTCGCTTGGCCCGTGCCCCCTTGATCGAACGGATGGGTGCTTCGTCTTTTCCGTTTGTCTTTCCAAGGTGTTGACCAGGCTCGGGGAGGGACATTGCACCCTCGCCGGCAGAGTCGTGTGTGGCTCACTAGGGCAGCGGACAGCACGGAGACGGTGAGAGAATGTCGGGATTTGGTTGGCCACCAGGTTTACAAGGAGGACCAACGTTATCAGCCGGGGCCCGACTCGTGGTGGTATTGTGGCCTGAGGAAGGGAACTACGAGGCACGCTTCTCACCAAGACTGAGTGCCCGGCCGGGCCTGCGCCTCACAATCTCCACGTGCCTCGGCGAACTCGATGGATTGCACGAGTGAGTCCACAATGACCGGCGCAACTTCGCGGTATCCAGCAATGAATGAGGGCTCGATTGAGTGCAGCCTTCAGAAAGGGATCACGAAGTGAGTTGACTGATACACTATCACGGATATCCGGGGCCACGTTTATTGCCTAGTTCTTCAGCGGGCCGTTGGGCCGAGTGTAGAGTAACCTTCCGTCGAGCTTGGCAAATGTCTTGTCGTGACTCACTCTTTGGACGACGGGTCCCGCCAGGATTGCAGATGGAAAGACCATCGCTAATCTGGGACGATAAGGCGGGGGGGCGTTGGGAGCAGATCGCGAGCACAAGACGGACCCGGCGGCGGATGCGTGTCACCCAGGGGCTCGGGCCTTGGCTATCGGTCGTGAGCCCATCCCAACCTGAGAGTGTTCATTGCCAAACTCAATCATTTATCGTTCAAGGGAATGCCTGGCCCGCGCAGGGAGATGGTCTATTGCCACCCTTGTTCAACGTCCACGATCTGACGGACCGTTGGACACGTCGACAGAGCACAGGGGCCGTCGTCTCAGGGAGAGGGGGATATTGTGCGGGGTGCTGGCTGTGCGGAGATGCTGTATCGACCAGTCCTATAGGAGGGTTTGTACAGCATCAAGTCCCAGGCTCGAGTGCTCGAGTGCACCAATTTCGTTCTCTGCATTGCTTGAGCGTACACAGTCAAGGAGATAGCCCCTTTCATCTCCTTCAGTGTTTGAATCGCACCGAGCGCTGTAAGGGCCTGGGCGGTCGGAGACTGACCATGGGTGTACTCGGGTTCGAGAAACTCGGATGCTATGTTTATTGCCCCGAGAATCAGGATCCTTGCAAGCGACCATAACACGTTGCTAGTCAAGGGTGTTCGTTAGTCGACTCGACGACATGAAGACTTGTACAAGCATTGCGCTGACAGCATGCACACCTCGCAGCATCCAAGTTGTCGTCCCACCAAGGAATCCTTCCAGGTCAGAATGGCGGTACGGCCCACGAGCATGCCTGTCTGAGTGGGTGCAATCCTTCTGAGCGAATCTCGGGTGTGGAAAGGTTGATAGTCTCCACAAGCAGCGTGGGGACAGCCTGGGACAGCCCCACATTGCCGGGACCAAGCGATGAGCCCGCCTCGTACACACCACAAGTTTTATTACTCGTCTCTCTCCTTTTCTTCTACGTAGACATTCATGCGGAGGTCTCCCGTCTCGCCGGTATTCCAAACACACTAGCGCCAGAGTACTTGGATTCCTCAACGTATGCCTCGCACCATCAATTTTCTTGGGAGCGTGGCCCTCCTCGTCTCGAGCATCACGGGTCCTTCATTGGTTGTGATCCCGCTGTTGTTTCAGCAGGCAGGATGGTTGACGTGCGTCCCTTCATTCCAGTATCATTCCATGTCTTTACTCGACCTTGGCACAGGCCCCTTCTCACTTTCGCTGCCATATCTCTATTATCAGGGGCGGCAGCGCTGTTCATCATCGAGGCGATGTCATCCATAGAAGGGAATGAAGATTTTCAGGCTTCCGTCGAGTTCACGACCATCGCTCACCTCTTTCTGGGTAAGAGGTGGCATATCATTGTGCAAGGTCTGTTGTACCTAGCCATGCAGACCTTGGTGGTCGCCAGTCTGTTGGAGTCTTTCCAGGTGCGCCTTCTCTGCTAGCATTGTGCCTTGCACCAAACCTCTGACAGAGCATGGACGCGTTTCTCGTCGGCGTTGCTCACAAGACATGCGCCGTCAGCTTCACTGACGGCTGGGTCTGTAGTATGTCCAGTGTCTCTCTCTGTGTGACCCTGGCTCAACGTACCCAGTCACTCAAATCAAGCCAAATAGTACCAGTGCGTTCTCTGGATACATCCTCGGTTCGTTTGGAACATTAGTGGGTGCACTGCCCGTCTCCGCCCTCGTACTCTCACGCTTCCCACAGATCACACTGTCCCTAATACTCCCACTTAGCCTCGTTCACCTTGTAGATAACATCATCTTTCAAGTCGCATCGTTCATCGTCCTCATCGTCATAACCCTTGTATGGATCATCATATGTGCCATCAAGGGCCTCAACATCAGTTTTATCCCGGTAGTGGGACACGATCAATCCACCGTTGCGGGATTCGTGCTCTCCAACTTCTCCTTCGTTCGTCCTGGTTTCTCTACCGCTTCTCGCTGTCCAATGTCTTTCATTTCCATAGGTGACCACCATCCCAGCATGGGTAAACAACACCCATCCTTCCGTCAACATCCGTCTTGCGGTCTGGATGTCCATTCTCATCTCATGCCTTATCTATATTCCCGTTGGGTGGATGGGCGGCTTGGCGTTCGTTCTGCCTAATGGGGCGACGCTGTTGCAAGTGCTTGTGGCAGATACGGGACGCGGAGCGTTGAGCACACTCGCTCACGTGTCAAGCTACGTGTTTCCATTAGGTGGGTCGTCGTCACACTGTCTCGCATGCGCTGACCGTGCTCTCGTCGTTCTCAAGCGGTGCTTATTACCTCCATCCCGGTGTTTGCAATCGTGGTTCGGTACAACCTCTTGCGAGGAAACATATGCTCTAACAAAATGGCGATCTTTTGGTCTGCTATATTCCCGTGGCTGGTTGTGATACCCTTTCAAACCAACGTACGTTCGACGCTTCACTCGTGGTTGGACGTTGTGGTAGCCCAGCGCCGAACGCTTCTTTTTTCTAGGATGCCCTTCCGACCATCTTGAATTGGGCCTCGCTCATATTCACGTCTCCTTCTAACCTTCTCTTCCCTTTCTTGTTATTCATAGTGTCGAAGAGACACTTGGCCTCGGCGGTGTTGGACGCAAGCGTCTCGCCTGAGATACCCCCAATCTCCGAGCTTGGCACTCCATCTACGCCGATCGGACAAGCGAGGCCGCCCGAATTGACGACGGCAACGCCCATGGAGAACATACCCGTCGTGATCATCACCGATTCGACGGACGGAGATGTCGACAACAGGGTGGAGACCAAGTCGCTCTTGTCGAGCGGGTCGGAGCACGCGCAGGGGACCACGCTAGACGATGCTGCGGCGATCCCAATGCAAGTCATGAACCGCGTGTTAGCGCCGTCCAGACACCGCTACTACGGGCAACACGTGGTCTCGAGCGGGGAAGGAGAAGAGACATCGACGACGACGACGTCGTCCACGGACCGCCCCGTCTTGTTGCTCGACACGACGGGGAGATCTATCGCAGAAGCCGGCAGCGAGCGACGGCCGTCACTCTCGATCTCGCTCCCGCCTTCGCTCTCAGCCTCCTATTCGCACGCGCACTCGATCACACGTCCGTCCAAGGTGGGCATGGACGAATTTCTGCTGATAAGCCCCACCTTGTCGCGCTCACGGTCGCACAGCGTGAGGAGCGTCCTGGGTGCGCGCAGCCCTCGGGTGAGCGTGAGCACGGGCGGGGAGTCTCGAGACGTGGCGCCGGACGAGCGTCGGCCCAGCAGCGCCATGGATCCAGACGCCACTGCCGCGGAGGTGCGCCTCTCGATGTCGCTATCGCCCTCGTCGGTCGGCGGAGGACACTCTGTCCTGGCGCCGTCGCGGCCGGCGTTTAGAGCGTTCCCGAGGCTGTCGCCCACGTCGCCTGTCCGGTCGACGCGCATCAGCGCCGTCGGGTTCGTGGTGGCCGCCGCACTCGTTCTGACGGCGATCGTGTACAACATCGTGCAGAGCGCCGGGGGGTAGATCCAGACGGCAGATGCGGCTGCGTGTCGTGTGACGAGGTGGCGCAGTCGTACCCTGGTCTTTGTCGTAATGCGTAAGGGGGGGGGGGGAGTTGCTACTCTATTTAATTACGTAGTCTACATAAAAAGTCGAGCGACAAAAACGGACAAGCATCGCCTACGTTCAGACGTGCTGCAAAGAATGTGCGTGATCGTACTCGAGTGTGGCTGCTCATGGGCGTATTTCTCTAGGTCGACTCGGCTGGTCGACCTGTTGTTCTACGGACTGTAACATGTGTGCACCTGCTTGCATGTAGTGGACACCGATAGACCACGTAGCCAAAGACTCATCTACGGAGACGAAAACATGGATCGAGCAACCCTCCCGAGGAGCCTGGGGCATATGCTGAACTGGAAAAATACGTTCACCATCAAGGGAAAGAGACCCGCCGAAAAAAAAAAAGGATTCAAAAACACCTAGGGCGAGACCCAAAGATGAGGTCCGCAGGACCGGGAACAGGTCAAGCACCAGCGGCAAAAGGCGAGAGAGAGAGAGAGAGAGAGAGAGAGAGAGAGATCTAGCCTTTGCAAGAACAAGCGGGGATGTCGATCGCGGGCACGCGCGTCCGACGTTGGCGTCGATGGCGCACTGCCATCGCGTTCGGGACGTACTCGGAGCGGCCTTGTCGGCGTTTTTCCCCCCGCCCCCGCCGAGACCACGGGATCGAGGCGCGCAACGGTCATGGACGTGTTCCTGCCGTTCTCGACCCGCGGGCTTGCTCGATGCGTGGACGATCTAGCCGGCAACGTCTATAGAGGGACGTGACGGCGTCCCCGGGAAACAAGGTGTAGACCACGGGGAACATGGGAGAGCGAAACACGAAAAAAAAGGGGGGGGAGCGAATCGACAGACCGAGTGATGTGGAGGCCTGGGAGGGAACCCAAGACGCCCGGATCGGACGATCGACACACACGGGGGGCAAACGCGTGGGTTACGCCGCGCTGTCTCAGGCTCACGCACAGGGCGAGCCTCCCGCGGGCCCCGTCGGGGGCCCAAGAAGACGCAGGGGAAAAAAAAAGGGTGGGAGTTGGGTGCGCGAGGATGTCGCCCGCGGGAGAGGGACCCACTGCGTATCCAGAGACGTCATTGCACCGCGACCGACCACGTTTCACTCCCAGACATCGTGCTAGTCCAAAGCGCGACTCACAGACGTTCGAGACGGACGGGCTGAGAGCACTCGCTCACACACTTGGCGAGTGTGAGAGAAAGTCGATCCCAGAATTGATCGGACCGTACCTCCGAACAAACGTCTCAAGTTCCTCGACATCGTTGACTTTCATGGGCCCCGGTGGTAAAGCGCGGCGCCTGGCGCTCGGAGACACGCCCCGTCCACCTTGTCCTCGTCCTCATATCAATTTACAGTAATGCATTCTCCCGAGAGTTCTGCCAACTTGGGGGTCTAGCTAGCCCATTCACTGCGACGGTTCCAGCGTCCCGTGCAGTGATCCAGACCGTAGCCCGCACGCGAACATGTTCATGAAAAAAAAAATCGTGCCCAATCGAAGACCAGGAATGCTACGGACGACAAAACAAAACCGCGAATTTTTGCGATTAGGAAAAAAGGGGGGAAAGATCGCACTTTTTTCGACCGACTACCGTGTACGCACGAGGGGTCAGTCCCCCCTCGCGCGAGGGCGGGCGAAAAGACTCGAAAAGCAGTACTGGCACTCTCAATGACACTGTCTCTGAAAACACCACCAGCCTTTGAAGCAACCGAGCTCTCTCGAAACCTGGCCTTTTTTTCGTTCCAGAAAGTATCCTCGACGAGATCGTCATCGAAAAAAACGTCGACGAGAAACAAACCGACGGCATCGACGACTGCTCGATAGAGGTATTTCACGCGCGTCATGACGACATCATCTTGAGAGTAACAGCGAGAATGGCAAACAAAAAAAGAAACCAAGTCTCGCGTACTTTAAAAAACAGGTGAATGGCAATAGGAGGATGAAGTTTGGGTTGCAAGGACGTATAAAACAAGGTGTCGATGGGGTTTAGTGTTTGATACCATGATGAGAATGCGTTAACGTCGTGTCAAAAAGGGGTCAACGGGAAGACGATGGGGAGGAGGGAAGCGGAAGGAGGTAAAACGGCAAAGCAAGGACGGGTAGCAAAAGACCAATGGCTGAAATCCGACCGTCCATAAGACTGACTTGTATATTATCCAGACGAGTAATAACAACAACTGCGCGTGACAAGAGGTTCCGTGGTCGTGAAGGTGTCATCAATTCAATGGGGAAGAGGAGAAAAAAGCGTCCCGAGGAGAACATCATGCAGGTTGCCACGGCGAACCAGGTCTGTCAACCATGTGCGATGTGTCTCGCCAGGTCGACGGTGTGGGTTCGCTCGAGTCAGACGTCCCCGCGAGGGTCGCCGGCGCGGTGATGAATGACTGCGCCGCGGTACTAATGTCCTGTCGGCTCCCATCATCCCTGGGTAATGGAATGGCAATCCCTGCCCTCCCTTGCTCCCCTTCAGGTGACTGCGACCGCGACTGCGACGCCTGGCGTGCTGTCAACCGCGAGGTCGTAGCCTCGGACGGTGCCGCAAAGGACACGTTTGAGGCAGTGGGACGCAGGCCTTGGGATGAGGCCCGACGCATCGGCAACATCGGCTGTCCAAACGTATAGTTTTCCTGACTGCTGCCCGCATGCGACGCGCTCCCGGAGCGGGACTGCGAATCCGACGTGTACACCGCCGCGTCTTCCTCGAGTCTGGCCATGGACGAGTTGGCCCGCGTCCGCATCGACTGGACGAGGTCGACCGACGACCGCGACGCGTTCCCGAGACTCTGGATCAGCGACTGCGTCCGCGAACGCACCGCAGATCCAGCTCTCGACCGCGACGACGCGGAATTCGATCGCGACTGCGGGCTGGGTTGATCACTGCGGCGCCCACGCCGACGTCGGCTGCTCACGTTGGACGAACGCGGGCTGCGTTGCGCAACGCTCAGCAAGCCCACGCTGTCCTCGCCTTCGGCCGCTTCGTGTGGCCCCTCTGGCTCAGGTTGCTCCATCATCTGGGATTCTTCTGCACCCTCCGCCTCTTCGTCCGTGTCGTGTTCTTCACTCAAGAAAGACTCGTAGCCACCTGGAATATGATCGGTCGTCTCACTGTCGGCGCGAATCCTAGGAGGATTAAAACCGGGGAATATGACTGGCGAAGGTGAGGGGGGGAACACAGGTACTCCTGCACGAGCACGTCCTCGGCCAGGTTGGGGATGGCGAGGGGGCATGGGGATCGGACTACCAGGGCTTGACATCACGGATCCAGTCATCGCGTGGGACATGGGCGATTCAGATGTCTCTCGGTTCCCGGTCGACTGCGTGGATCTCGAGTACCCAGAGTGCGAATTTGACGAGGGCGACGTGTCCGACTGAGGGGTAGATCGTGTTACAGCACCCGAGGACACTGATGCGCCACGGGCGTGTGGACGGCGGAATTGGAAAGGGTACCGAGAGCTGACAGGCTGGCCGAGACTGGACATGGAACCAGACGTACGCGGGTAAGCATCGCTGCTTTCTGCTACATCTTCTCCTTCTTCTTCCTCTTCCTCTTCCTCTTCCTCTTCCGCTGTGTGCTCATGTTCCACTGATCGTTGACGGTCGGAGCCGCTCGACACTGGGGATCTGCGCTTCTCCTTTCGCGAACTGGGGGAGGGCGGGAACGGTACCTGATCCTTGGACGACACCTGGGCACCATATCCTGTAAACGGGTACGGCAACTTTGCCAACGGCGCTGAAGGACCCCCAATCTCCTTGTCCTTGGAGGATCGCTTGACGACCTTGGGAAGGATATCAGACAGCTCAGAGAGCGGCGCAGGTGTGCCACCCGCCTCGCCGGCCATTCTAGGATGCGCGAACAAGTCCCCCGAGAGCGCGCCTCGGCGGGCAGGCGCAGGAACGGAGGGCAAACCCACGGCAGCCAACACCTGTTCGACCTCAAACGTCGGCGTCATCGGCACCCCGGGCAGCGGCACACCTTCCACCTCGTCTTCCTTTTTCGCCATGGACGTGCTCCACCGAGTGGGCGGCTTCACCGTGAGACAAAAGTCAAACGCTTCTTGTACGCGCAGACGGGTGGACGTTCGCCAGCTCCAGGGAAGCGCGTCCGCATCCTGACCGCCATCGCTGTAAATGGACAGGGTCTTTTCGTGATCTTCTTCCTCCCATCTGTAGCGAGGGCCACAGAGTCCCGCGCAGCCCTGGCCACTCAAGATCCACAGGCCGATCCTAGGACAGACATGGGGTGAGCAGTGGAAAGACCGAGGGCGTAAGCAAACTGACCAGCTGATGAAGAGGACGAGAGCACGCCATGCTGTCCATGCAGCATTGGCAAACAGAACGCCGCGGGCGTAATCGGTCAACGTGCCATTGGACGCACGGAAGAAAGTCGTATCCCGACCGATGAAACCAGCTCCGAGCATACCGACGTATTCCGGATTCGGAGAAGAGAACGACAAGAGTAAGGCGACGCAGAGACCTGCTCGAGGTAAGAGGAGAGCGACGGTGGGCAAATTTTGAGAATAGAACCAAAACGTTTCGGCGAAACCATCACGGAGGCCGCCGTTTTCCCCAAAGAAGGCCGAGTAGCGGACGTAGTGCATGAAGCAAAAGTTGGTGTATGACGTCATGGAAGTCAGGCTGAACGCAGAGGACGAGAGGTAGAGAGGAATAATGTGTGGTCGTTCTAAAGTGCTCTCGGTTAGACGTTGCTGGTAAGAGGATGTAGAAGGGACACTGACTAACACGCCAACGGCGGTAGAAGGAGTAAACTAGCTCGTAAAGCACAAACACCATGAATATCCAAACCAGCCAACAAGCAATATAAGCCGTCGCGGCGAGAGCCCAATTCTTTCCAGATCCTGACACGCCAGGTGCTGTCGGATTGGGGTACCTCGCGACCCTGCAGGGATGGTGAGCGTGGAAGAGACGGACGCGAACAAGAGGGAGACGCACTGTAGCAACATAAATACAGCATTGAAGTCAAAAAACGTTTGCAAAAAGATGTGGTAAAAGGTGAGGAGGGGCAATAAATAAAAGTAGAGTCTCGCCAAGAGGGTGGGGTTTCGCAGGAGCTCGGGATGAAGGCCATTTGACCGAAACTTGGGACGGAGGACACGGTCATGGGCATGAACGGCAGCAGACACGAGCGTCGGACTCAAACCGGCCGTCGTCGCGCGGGACCAGACTCGGGGGCGGAGGTTGGTGAACCGGGACTGATCTATGGCCTCGCGAGGATCACGACCAGGCTGGGTGGGGTCCTGGAGACTCACGACACGGACGGAGCGCGGGGTGGGTTTGCGGCCGACGCTGACGGGCTCGACGGGGGAAAGCCCGGGGGTGTGGGCGCCGTTGGAAGAGTGGACGGTGGAGCCTGGGTCCGGCGGGGGAGGGCGCCTCGGGAGCCACGAGGGATAGCCTTCGGAGCCTTCAGAGGCCCTGGGATGGGTCGAGGAAGAAGGCTGCTCGGAAAGCTCGCCGGGCTGGTCAGACGGGCGGGGCGACGCGCTCTTTGGAGAGTCGGAGGGACTGCTTGGCTGGAGTCGTGACATGTCGTGAGGCAAGCGGGCTCGTGGAGGCGTGTCGGTGTCGCGTGGGGGAGGGATTAAGAGGGAGGGAGCAGAGGAAAGGGAGCACCGTCAGAGGAGAAGGAAGAGAGGACCCGCGACCGACCAGACACGCCCGCCCCACCCTGAAAAACCTGAACCCCCTGGTACCAAAACAGGAAACAACACGGCAACCCCGCTCACCTCGAGAGCGTCCTCTCCCTGGGCTGTTGCTAGGCATCTACAGCTTATCGAGCACGGCAATAATACCACGACCGTCCTCACGCTTCACGCGCAGCGAAATGAAGGACATCAGACCCCTCCCCGTACACCGCCTCCCAATCAAACTCGCTCTGCTGGTTCTCCTTACCAAACGCTTCAAGCAGCCTCGCAGCTTCTTCTGTCCCGTTGACGACCGCCCCTGCGTCCTCGCGTGTCTTGCCCCTGGCCCCTTGTCCGTAGATACGTGATTCGTCACCGAAAAGGAACGTCCCAATCTGGCGGAACGTCAAGCTGATCCGCTCCCCGTTCATCACCTGCTCCTCGTGCGACTTGCTCTCCATCGGCCGCTTATCGTGGTTGATCGCGTGCAGCCACTTGGCGTTCGTCTCCAGCCCCAGCACGAACATCGAGTTGTGAGGTAGTGAGATCTTTTGCGCCGGTCTAGCAACGCCGGCTTGCCCTGCATCTCCCATTCCATCTCGCTTCATTCGCAGTGTCATGACCCGCTGCGCGCCAAGGCTCACGTTGACGACCTTGGTCCCGCGCACGACGTCGATCGTCTTGTCCGAGTGCTCAGAGATGTAGTCTGCTCCGCTCCGATAATGCTGGATCAAGACGTGGTTCACCGGGTGCTCCAGCACCTTTTGCACGTGCGCCCGAATCAGAGAGACCGTCGGGGTAAACGGACGGAGTGCGGGGGACTCGTCAGCCGGATGCCGGTAAATGGGAAAACTTTTTTTTTGTTGTTGTTGAAAAGAAAGAGGGGGATATGAACGTCATCCATCTCGTCGGCCATAATGAGCCTTCTTTTTGTCTCGCTCACCTTCCATCCGCAGCGACGGCCCCCTCTACGGCCACCAACCGGGGAACTTCTCCGCCTACGCCGTGGACAACGTGAGCGAACGTGGACGGTGCGCGAACCCGGCCCGCCAAACGTACCCCGGTGGTACATGACGTTCCACGCGACCTCTTTCTTCATCTTCTCAAACGCGACCTCTGCCAAGTCCGGCGGGAGAACGTCGAGGACGAGCGCAGAATCCCCCTCGCCAATGCGATCACCCGCTCCAAGACTCGGAGGGGGGACACTTCTCGGCCTGTGTGAATTGCCAGCGTGAGATCCAGCGAACCCGAGATGCCGCCCGGAAGCGTCAGAAGCAGTAGGGGGGTGCGCACATGGTCTGGGTGAGGTCGGACGTCTATACTTTGCGACGCCTGCAGGGTACTGAGACATGTCGAGTATGGTCAAGGGCGCAAGGCGGATACCTCGTGTTTCCGTCAAATTGAAGGGACAACTCAGAAACCCTGCACCAAGCACTATGCAGCATGCTGTGGTCACATACGCATACACGCACCTGCCTGGCGCTGTCTGTCGGGCGGCGAGAAACCCGGATACACGTTTCACGGCTAGGACTAGAAAAAGTGCGGACACGAGGTGGAGCCACTGACTGGGGGTTTCTTATCATGGCGCCCGCCGCATAGCCACATCATCCCTGGCCTCGAGGCGACAACGTGTACCATTCGCAGCCAATGGTTCAGGTCAGGACCCGAATTGATTCTTCTTTTCTCGAAGCTTTGCAGATCGACAGCATCATGGCTCCATCGCACGGGAAATGCACGCAAGGGGACGAACAGACGCGGCATTGGGGAAGAAGAAAGCGAGGTACGACACACTCGATTGTCTCGTGGGATGCGAGGGGGAATGACGAGGTTGAGTCGGGGAACGAGCTCAACATGACAGTCCCTTATAAATCGGCCCCCTCCCGCTCTTGAAACCTGCGAGTGGAGCGATGACGTATGACGACGCTCTCCACTGCCTTTGCTTGTCGCTGGCGGCCAGTCGTATGCCGCCCATCCGTCACAATGCACCCAGATTTTCGTCTCCAGGACCCGCCGCCGAAAACCCATCCCCCCAAAAAGAAAACGACCGACGTTCCTTCCAAGGCGCATTTATCGTCCTTTGCCTTCGTGGAAGCTCTCGCAGAAGATGGGGGGAGGGGAGGACGCGGTGGGCCTCCCTCGCCATCCACCCGCGTCTCTTTTCGCTTTCCTTTCCGTCGCAAGCCTAGCCTTGCCATCCATCTCCACCCGTTCCCAAACGCTGATCCGCGCCCCTAGATCCCGCTTCCCATCTCGGCGGGGATCGAGTGCATGGACCCCGTGAACGACCTCGATCGGGCCGGGACGCACAACCCCCTGTAGTATATCATTGATATGCTTTGGGTCCGACGTCGTTGCAGATCAGACCACGCTCGATTCAGATTTTCGAATATGCAAACTCAGAGCATATACACGTGTGCGGGGAAAGGGGAAGAAAGGCATCCACGGAACACGCCGCGTTATCGATCACAAGGCGGACACGACGGTAGCCGCGGAGGTGCGACGAAAGAGGATGGCCTTGCGTTGACCAATCCGACTCGATGTCGTGAGCACCTCGACTGGTTGGCATGCTGCCACGGGCCGAGTATGGGACGGCATTCCCGACATTCACCCCTCCCCCTCCAAGAAAAGACGCGTTCGCGTGCGTCTGGAACTTGGCGAGCCCATAGGGTTGAGCCCAGCAATCCACGGAGATACTGAGAGATGGGGAGAGATGACGGGACTCGGGTGCACCTGCGCAGGATGCCCCTTGGCCGGAAGAGGGCCATGCACATTGTAAGCAAGGGTACCGCGCCTTTAAGCATGCAACAATCAAGATGCAAACAAATCTGCTTCGTGGCACGAGAACGCGCCGGACACTTGCCTCTCCGCCCAACTCGATGGCAAGAGACAGTCCTGGCCGACAAAATACGTGTCCTTTTCATCACCGTGGCTATTGCCATCCAACCTATGTCGTCTTCCAACGTACCCGACGCTTTCGTCGTTGTTCTCGTCCTTCGAATTACGTCCGACGCCAGTCGTCGCCTCCCTGTCGCTCCCTGCAGCTTCTAGCACTTCAAGTCGACTCACGTTACTAATAATTTCGACGACGCGTACGTCTCTGCTGCTTGTGGGACGTTTCGTGAGCCTGTGGTGAGCGTCTGGTTCAGCCGTTTTGCCGCTCGGGTCGTCTGGGGTGTTCTGGATCTTTGGAGGCGAGTCTTCTCTGACTTCACACTCTAACCCTTCGTCGGCTTGTTCTAATGCATTCGACAGCTTCTTCGGTCGGTTCTTAGGGTCTTCGTCATCCCCCGATACTGCCGCCACGTCCACTTCGCCTACTTCAACACGATCGTCGAAGCTCGTTAATATCCACCACTCCCCCTCGAGCTCGACGCTCGGGGTCTCATTCTGTCGATCTGTGGATTGGGGTCTGGTGGTTCGGAAGGCTCTGTGGATGGACCAGGTACGTCGTTGTTGACCCGTTTGACTGCTGTTCGCCTTTGTCAGCCGTCGTCGTCGTTTGGTCGCACGCCAATGCACTTGCTGTAGCCACCTCGATTGACGCGACGCCGTCCGTCTCAGCGCTCTCCCCCTCAATACCAGTGTCTTGGGGTTTTCCCAGGTCCTCGCCATCAACTTCTGTGCCAGCGCGTTCGCGCGCAGCACTCTCCTTTTGCTCGACCTCAATACCGCCGCCCATCTCGACCTGTGCGCCTGCCTCTGCGCCGTCCGGGGGCTCCGCTGGTACCTGTGAGTGGGCACCTTTGTCATCCTCGCGCGTTCCCTCTGCACTTTCGCTCAGCCCTCGGCGCCTCTTTGCGTTCGAATCTGTGCTCTCAGCGGCGTCTTCATGGACCTGCTGACAGGTTGTTTGGAGTGACTGAGACTCGACCATGGCTGTGCGATGGACTTTTTCTGGTCGTGCGCTCTTTTGGCTTGCTTGCAGTCGCGTGCATCCAAGTTGTGGTCACACTTTCGACAAGTTCACATGTGAAGTCCATACTTTTAAGTTGTATCCCGTATTTACGTACGATTTATCTGTCCTGATACTGACGCTGAATTTATGCTACAAGAGCTACCCGAGAGAGTCGGGAAACAAGAAGATCCGCCGAGGAGCCATCATGAGCCATGACATTCTTCTCTCCGTCCTCTCGGTCATGCAGATCCAAATACCCCGCAGCACCCGACATGTGGGCAACTCGACAAACAGCTGCATGAATCCTGAGGTACTTCGGATCAGGTAGCCCCAAGCTGTCGTCGGTCGCTCTGAAAGTGACGACAAGGGGGTGGGGCAAGTTCGCGAGGCTCCTAATCATTGGGTCTACTGATCTAACGGTATAGGTATTGAGAGTGTCCTGGATCAGGGAGATCAAATGTGTCAGGGCGACGCGAGGTTGTATCATCTGCCATGGATTGCTCACCGGTACTGCTTCAAACCACAGCGCCAGGTTGTCGAATAGCCCATGGAGCACGGCATCCATCGTCAATCCGTTCGATAATCTGTGGAGATTAGCCCCACTGAGCTCAGCAAGGACATCAATGCCGCCGAAACTGTTGATGATGGCCCATAAATTTCCAGAGTACTTCGTCTGCGGACTACATCAGCATTGGGAACATGCAAGGTGGAAGCAGCGAGGGGACCTTGGGGTGGCCATGCTCTTCCGGTTTGAGATCCCAGTTGACTGAAGGCGGAAAGATGTGGCAGAAATTTGTTATTGTGCGTATACCGGCCAAGCCGTGCCCCTGCCTCTGAGCATCGGTCATGCTCATGTATGTGTTGTAATCGACGTCGCGAGTAATCATGCAGCGATAACCGTCGCGCCGCAGAGCCTTCAGAAAAAGATTAGATACACTTTTAACTATTCGATGCCGGGGAGGAAGTCACCGATTGTTTCGCCGCGCCATGGGAACATGGAGCCGGATCAGCTACAGCGGAGAAGAAATTGCTATGCACTTGAAAGGAAGATCGACTAGGATGCTCCGAAGGTGCAGGCGTATGGCCTTTGTTCTGTCGAACTGACAAGAAAATGACAGGGAGCACGCCGAAAAACGGAAAGTAGCATACATAGGCGAAATAAGTGATTGATGTAAAATCGGGCTAACTCATCTATGTTGACTTGATCAATGACGCAATTGTTGATCTCATTGGCGAGAATGTTCCGAGCGTCATTCTCGGGGGCTTCACGGAGCAGGTGGCCCAAACAACGAGCATACACGAGCCGAGTCACGTCGCCGTCGCCGTCGGCGTCACGCTCAGACCGAAGGCAACAATCGTATGCATCTTGGCAGGGAGGTCGATCGAAGGGGTTTGGAGGAAGAGGCGTTTGCTGGATGAAGAAGTTAGGTACTGCCATTGTCGTGAGCACTGCGAGGTCGGTCTTATGTAAGTATAAATACAGTCGCATCAATGGGGCTCAGGACTTACCGCACGGTAAGTTGCACCCTGGGGGTGAGTATGGAAGCCACCTAGAGGGGTGGCTACACTAAGGGCGGAAGCGCACGGTTCAGAACGTGTACGAGCGTGGTAGATCGAGGAAGAGGGAAAGCAGAGGAGAAAACAGATTGTGGTCTATCGTAGAGAGGCCTTGTATATATAGACGTCGTAGGATACCAATGATGTCAGCGGATGCCTTTCGGCAGGAGTGGCCGAACGACGTCGCGGTGGGCTTACAGAGTACTGCGAGTACTCTCCCCCCAGGCACAAACAAACTCAACGGATAGGAACATTGTGCGTGGATGCATGTTGCTGAGTTTCTTCCCTATCCATGGCCCCGCTCGTTGTCAAGATGAACCATACGATGGAGGGCACTTAGCCAGCTCCCCCGTACAGCCTGTCTTTTGGGCATGTGTTGCCAAAATACATTCATATCGACACCAGATATCAACCTACCACAGCCGGTACGTACTCTTGCACACATTTCTGCGACGGAGCATTACAAGATGATGTCATAGTCGCCGTTGAGATCGAGCTCGATGCTCGGGGTCTCATTCTGTCGGTTTGTGGATTGGGGTGGCTCGTCTGGTGGTTCGGGTGGCTCTGGATGGACCAGGTACGTCGTCGTTTAGTTGCATGTCAATCCGCTTGCTGTAGCCACCTCGATTGACGCGACGTCGTCCGTCTCAGTGCTCTCCCGCTCAGTACCAGTGTCTTGGGGTTCTCCCAGGTCCTCGCCGTCAACTTCGGTGCCGGCGCGCTTTCCCGTAGCGCACTCCTTTCACTCGACCTCAACACCGTCGCCCATCTCGACCTGTGCGCCTGTCTCAGCGTCCTCCGGGGGGCTCCGCTGGTACATGTGAGTGGACACCTTTGTCATCCTCGCGTGTTCCCTCTGCGCTTTCGCTTAGGCAGTCCAACGTTACCACTGCGGCCCGTTCGACGCCTGTTCCCTCCCCCGACTCCTTCGTATTCTCATCTGGGTCGGGTGGCTCTGTGGGTGCGTCAGGATAGCGCTCATCGTCATTTGGCATGTCCGCGGGCATTTCTGACAAGCTTGGAGGTATCGACCTCTGCCCGTGCGGTGTCCTCTGCGGGGTTCCCGCTATCCGCTGCCACACTAGGCGTGCCTGCTCTTTCGACGCGTGGTGGCTCCTGGGGTCGAGGTGCTTCATCGTCCTCGTCACCCGCTGCCTGCGCCACCTCCAACTGCTCCGTTTCGACCTCTTCGACGATTCTGGCCCGCTCGTTCCTTGAGTGACTCGTCTTGTGTGGGTCATGCCATGCGTCCCGCTGGCCCTTGTAGGGCTTGGCACCCCTTGTGCGTTTGAGTTTGCGCTACCAGTAGCGTCTTCGTGCACCTGCTCACTGGTCATTTCGAGCAACTTGAGACTCGACCATGGCCACGCGATGGTCCGTGCGCTCTTGTGGCTTGCATGTCGTCGCGTGCTTTCGAGTTGTGGCCGCACTCGTCGCACTTTTCGACAGGTACCCGGCGAAATACTTGGGGTTCTCGTGCGCCATCTGTCTTTTGCGCCACATCATCCTAGTTGACAAGTAGACATAGGCTGTCGTCGTATGTAGAATATCCCGTGGGTTTGTCTTCAGGATCAGGCATTAGGAACGTACCGGTTAGGGTCCAGGAAAATTTCATAATAATTAACTACGAGGAAGAGAAAAAGGACTCAGATTTTGATAGTCGCGCGTCAGTCATCCTGCCACTGGGCCCACTCCAAGTAAGTGAAAAAAGCCCGAGTCAGCGAGGCCAAGGACTCAGCACTGGATTGTCGTCATGCTTGGACTGCACACATTGGCACTTCCTCCAGCAGCCATTGTACATTGTACTGAAGCATTGAAGGTAGCATAGAGTGGCATAATGGGCATAATTTCAATCATAGATGCATATGTACATAGGTTGGGAGACATGGGGTTTCATACTGAGGCATAGGTTTCATAAGGCATAGGTTTCGTATGTACATGTATTTATAATGATCGTGATTTGCAATGTTCAAACTCAGGATAGGCCTACTGTTACCCGGAAGACAGTACAGCACCTGGCTTGAACAGCTGAGGATCTTGTAGCGTCGTAGTCGTTGTTGAGCTGTTTTCATCGGGGTATCAGATGAGCAGCCATTCCATTATAATGAGCGGCGATAAACTGGAAAAATCAATCAAGGAGCGTGATATTCTGTCGTGTCAGGAAAATTAAAGCTGGTAAGGATCAGTGGCAACAACAATAGGCGTAGACCACGCACTATTTCGACAAACGACCCCTGAGTTGGACGGGATCGTTGTGGGGCAGCCTAGTGCTATCATGTCAGGGCCTGCCGTCGGGGCGGGCTCTCCTTATCCTTGTCGACGTCCAAGAGGTTGTCCAGCACCGGGATTCGACACCTGGGCATCTCGGAGCATCGTAGTCGTCGTTAAGCTGTTTTTATCGGGGTATCGGATGCTATTCCGCTATAACGAGTGGTGATAAACTTGAAGAATTAATCAAGGAGTGTGATATTCTATCGTGTCCGGAAAATTAAAGCCAGTGAGAATCAACAGCAACAACAATGGGCTCAGACCACGCACTATATCGACAAACGATCTCTGAGTTGGACGGGATCGTTGTGGGGCAACTTAGCACTATCATGTCAGGGCCTGCCCTTGGGGCGACCCTCCTTATCCTTGTCGACGTCCGGGAGGTTGTTCCGCACCGGACACCTGGGTATCTTGGAGCATCATAGTCATAGCCAAGTAGTTTTGACCGGGTATCGGATCACTAGGATCAGGGGCGAACGGCTATTCTGTCGTGTCAAGTAAAGCCACTAAAAATCAACAGCAACAATAACAGACTTGGACCACGTACCATTCTGACAAGCGACCTCTCAGTTGGAGGGGATCGTTGTGGGGCGATCGTGTCGACCCGACCTGCCGTCGGGGCGACCCTCTTTATCCTTGTCGACGTCCGGGAGGTTGTCTAGCACAGGGCTTCTACACCTGGGTATCATGGAGTGCCGTAGTCGTTGTCGAGCCATTTCGACCGGGTATCAGATTACTAGGATCAAGGACGAACAGTTGTTCTGTTATGTCAGGCAAAGTAAAGCCAATAAGGATCAACGACGACAATAGACTTGGACCACACACCATTTTGAAAAACAACCTCTGAGTTGGAGGCAATCGTTGTAGGGCGATTATATCGGCCAGACCTGCCGTCGGGGCGACCCTCTTTATCATTTTTGACGCCCGGGTGGTTGCTCAACACCGGGCTTCTACCTGGGTATCTTGCAGCACCATAGTCGTCGGGCGGTTGGACCGGGTATCAGATCACTAGGATCAAGGACGAATGGCTATTCTGTCATGCCAGGCGAAGTAAAGCCAGTAAGGATCAACGGCAACAACAACAGACTTAGACCACGTACTATTTTGACAAACGACCTCTCAGTTGGAGGGAATCGTTGTGGGGCGATTATGTCGGCCCGACCTGTCGTCGGGGCGACCCTCCTTATCCTTGTCGACGTCCGGGAGATTGTTTAGCACTGGACACCTGGTATCTTGGAGCGTCGTAGTCGCTGTCGAGCCGTTCGGCCGGGTATCAGATTACTAGGATCAAGGACGAACGGCTATTCTGTCATACCAGGCAGAGTAAGGCCAATAAGGATCAACGGCAACAACAGACTTGGACCACGTACCATTTCGACAAACGACCTCTCAGTTGGAGGCGATCGTTGCGGGGCGATCATATCGGCCCGACCTACCGTCGGGGCGACCCTCCTCATCCTTGTCGACGTCCGGGGGGTTGTCTAGCACAGGACTTCTACACCTGGTATCTTGGAGCATCGTAGTCGCTGTCGAGCCATTTCGACTGGGTATCAGATCACTAGGATCAACGATGAACAACTATCCTATCGAGCGGTGATAAACTGGTAAGAATCGGTCAAGAGCGTAATCGTTATTAGCACACCTTTCAACAAATGACCATGGGATCGCAAGATGTGGCCCAGAATTAGGCTTAAATGCCTGGGTATAACATATTGCCTTGTCAGGCCCTTGGACGTTTACCATTGCCATTCGGGGGTATCGTATGGTATCCATGGCGTCGTGTTGTGGGTATCTTGTCGGCACCAGCCCGAGTACCATCTTGTCCGAGCAGTCGTGTATGGCACAAAGTGTCTTGGTAGGCGACCCTCCTTATCCTTGTCGATGTCCAGGAGGTTGTCTAGCACAGGGCTTCTGCACCTGGGTATCTTGGAGGGTCATAGTCATATTGAACCGTTAAATCAGGTATCAGATTACTAGGATCAAGGACAAACAGCTATTCTGTTATGCCAGGTAGAGTAAGGCCGATAAGAATCAACGGCAACAACAATAGACTTAGACCACGCACCATTTCGACAAGCGACCTCTCAGTTGGAGGGATCGTTGTAGGGCGATCATGTCGGCCCGACCTGCCATCGGGGCGACCCTCCTTATCCTTGTCGACGTCCGGGAGGTTGTTTAGCGCTGGACACTTGGTATCTTGGAGCGTCGTAGTCGCTGTCGAGCCGTTCGACCGAGTATCAGATTACTAGGATCAAGGACGAACGGCTATTCTGTCATACCAGGCAGAGTAAGGCCAATAAGGATCAACAGCAACAGACTTGGACCACACACCATTTCGACAAACGACCTCTCAGTTGGAGGCGATCGTTGTGGGGCGATCATGTCGGCCCGACCTGCCGTCGGGGCAACCCTCCTTATCCTTGTCGACGTCCGGGAAGTTGTCCAGCACAGGGCTTCTACACCTGGTATCTTGGAGCATCGTAGTCGTTGTCGGGCCGTTTAGACCGGGTATCAGATTACTAGGATCAAGGACGAATGGCTATTCTGTCATGCCAGGCGAAGTAAAGCCAGTAAGGATTAACAGCAACGATAATAGACTTGGACTGCGCACCATTTTAACAAACGACCTCTCAGATGGAGGGATCGTTGTGGGGCGATCATGTCGGCCCGACCTGCCATCGGGGCGACCCTCCTTATCCTTATCGACGTCCGGGAGATTGTTTAGCACTGGACACCTGGTATCTTGGAGCGTCGTAGTCGTTGTCGAACCGTTCGACCGAGTATCAGATTACTAGGACCAAGGGCGAACGGCTATCCTGCCATGCCAGGTAGAGTAGTAAGGCCAATAAGGATCAACGGCAACAGCAATAGACTTGGACTACGCACCATTTCGACAAACGACCTCTCAGTTGGAGGTGATCGTTGCGGGGCGATCATATCGGCCCAACCTGCCGTCGGGGCGACCCTCCTCATCCTTGTCGACGTCCGGGGGGTTGTCTAGCACAGGACTTCTACACCTGGTATCTTGGAGCATCGTAGTCGCTGTCGAGCCATTTCGACTGGGTATCAGATCACTAGGATCAACGATGAACAACTATCCTATCGAGCGGTGATAAACTGGTAAGAATCGGTCAAGAGCGTAATCGTTGTTGGCACACCTTTCAACAAATGACCATGGGATCGCAAGATGTGGTCCAGAATACAACATATTGCCTTGTCAGGCCCTTGGATGTTTACCACTGCCATTCGGGGGTATCATACGGTATTCATGGCGTCGTGTTGTGGGTATCTCGTCAGCACCAGTCTGAGTACCGTCTTGTCCGAGCAGTGGTGTATGGCATAAAGTGTCTTGGTAGCCGTAGAACATCGCTCCGCTCGCGAGTCAGCTCCGGAGAGGGAAGCGGTCAAGATACGATGCCTCTCAGTAATCGCGGACCATCTCCTTGCCAGCGCCTGCATGCAATCATGTCAGGTGCGAATCTAATGTCATTCACGACACTTACGATTATTTTGGACACATGGTTGACCAGGCCCCCGATGCGCTGGGAGCAACGGGTGCATGATGTGACTCAATGACCCATGGGCGGAGTACCGGGAGATTGGAGGCCGTTCACACCGTCTCGAAAACTACTTCGTCCATTGACCTTGGGGGTGAGTTTCTTCTCGTACGCGTCCGGGCTCTTCTCTGCGCTGGAAGAATCTCTCCAGGTCTGCTCGTCGGAGAGGCGGTACGAACCCACCTTGAGACATACGCTCGTTCGTCAGGACTACTAGGGACCAACACCGTCCTCAATGGCACGGGAGAACGCAACGACGCTCGACGGACAAGCGTTGCCGTCCTAACTGGAGTCGACTCGGAAGGGTAGCCGCGTTGACAGAGCGAAGCAAGATTATAGCAAGACTTGGAGCAAGTGCAGAGAAGAGAGAGCAGATGAAGAGAAGAAACTAAAGAAGAGGATGAGACGATGGACGGGCTTATATATGTCCGAGGTTGAGATTTGGGCTGGCAGTCAGCCTCCACGTTGGCCAGCGCTGGTCAGCCACTTGGGCGAGTGATCGCCGCGCATGACGCAGCGGCCGTTTATTATGTAATCACTCCTAGTGAACTCCGACATACTAAATGGCACCACCTGCCGCGCGGTGGTGCTACACTAGACTACCTGCTCCCATACAGGACAAAAATGAACAAAGGTGTGCGAGCATTGTCTCTTGATTTCAACCGGCGGGTAGTGTTTACATAGTGTGTTCGTAGAGAGGCAGAGAAGATAACGATCCACGAAGCGGTCTTGCAGAGGCGGCAAGTGCAGAGGCGGTTCTGATGTTGGGGTTTCAACAAAAAATCTCATTATTAGCTCCTAAGTCGAACAAATACTCAAATAATAGGAAAGGAAACGTGTTTGAGCACGAAGCCACGAAGTTGCGTGCGTTGTTGGTCTTCCAAACATTTATTTCTCCCCAAGTTAGCAGGTCCACTTTGGGATGTCATTCACGTTGACGATGCAATGAAGTACGATATATATTTCAATACATTCATACCGACACCAGATATCAACCTACGACCCGGCACGTACTCTTACACACATTTCTGCGACCCAGCCTTACAAGATGATGTCATAGTCGCCGTTGGGATCTTTCTGGCCTCCAGTCCCTGTCCAAGCCAAATGACCTTGATGGTACAACTTGAGGTCATCTCCCTCAACGTGAAACTTGACTTCCTCCGGAAGCCCGACGCCCCGAATGCACCAATACCGGGGTGACGCCACCGGGGCCATGGATGAAGGCGGCGGTGACGCGAGTGCCCTCACCCACTGATGGGGAATTTACACGGAAGCGACATGACATGTTGCCAATGGGCTGGCGTCAATTTTAACATCAGGACGGCGGGTGCTACAGTACCAGGACGGGCGCCTTGTTACAGATAGACCTATAAACGCTCAAACTTCGCGCATGGCGGAATACACAGCGCGTGTCATTTGCACAGAAATCACACGTTCGTCACTCTGCCTTTCCCCACCTCCATCGTCATGGCATCATCTTCACGACAGCATCCCAACGCCAATTAAACCTGGATTCGCTATCTAGATAGATCGGTATTCGACGAATACAGAATTACGAGCAGAAAAGAGTGTTCGCCAATAAAGAAAGTGAAGCATTGCATGTCCATCGCCAGATCAGTACCGGCACGTCAACTCGTCGTTCCAGTCGTCGGACCCGACCCCTTCCTTGACGGCAAAGAACCGGTGTGGATCATACTTGTTCTTGATGCTCTTCAGCTTGTCATAGTGGTTACCAAAGAACGTGTACTGCCAGTCGATCTCGAACGGCGACGCCTGTCGACGAACGCAATCACATCAGCACGTGCTTGACTCCAACCAGGCTACACGCACCTCGTTGAAATAGCCACCATCATTGGGCGACAGATCGTGCAGCTGCTGCATGTGGCCACGAAGTTGGTCGATCTGCTCGTGGACCTCCTCCGGCGTCGACGTCTCGTTCCAGGAGGAATAGCACACCATTTCGATGACGGCCTTCCGCCAAGCAGGGTTTACCGCAACGGCATCGGGATCAATCTGGCTCACTTTGCCACCGACGACGGCACTGCAGGGTCATCTGACGTCAGCAAGACCACAAGGAACGATAGACCAGGACGCACTTGAATTCTGCATTGCAAACGGAGATTACTTTGGCTAGTTGGGTCGCATTGGCCGCAATCGCCTCTCGCGAGATGAGGCGACTCGACACGATCGAGTAATCGCCGCCCTCTCCCGACGTTTCAGGACCGAACATGAACTCGTACGTGAGGTCGTATACAGTATCCCAGTACCCCCTCTGTGTCAGATACGTAACGCCATAAGGTTCGAGGGACTTGACGAAGTCGATCCAAGGTGCCGTCGTCGACACTGCGGTCTCGTTGGTCATGTTTGGCGCATAATACCCAAAAGTGATCCCATCGGTGATGATGCCATACCCGCCCCAACCACTGTCCATGAGGGCTTGCTGGTGGTGGAAAAGCCCCTCGACGAGCTCTGGGAGGACAGAAGAATTGGTGACGTTCGCCTGGAATATAAACGACTGGATCGGCGTTTGTGGATGCGTGCGGTAGGTGACAGAAGTCACAACCCCGAACGTTCCTCCTCCGCCGCCACGCAAGGCCCAGAAGAGATCTGAATTTTTATACTTGTTCGCCACCAAATGTTCGCCGGTAGAAAGAACGATGGATACTTCCAAAACGTGGTCGACACCTATGAACAAAATGTCGGCAATCCACAGCGCCCACAAAACGAAAACTCCTCACCAAGGCCGTAGGTGGGCGATAGGAACGAATGTCCTGCGCCCATAAACCATCCAGCACCCGCGCCGACCGAGCCACCGGTGGAGACACCACCGACCATCTGTCGGCCATGCTTGTGTGCCTCGGCATACGCTTCGAACCATTGTACACCAGAAGTGATTGTCAAAGCTGTCACGGCCAAGCCGCATCAGCCTTACGAGGAAGCCCATTTGGACACATCCACGCACCACCTTCAATCGCTTCAGTACCCTTGGGCGCACCCTCCGGCACGAACGCATCATGGTACGTGAGGTTCTTAAAATGATGGGTCCACAGCTGAAGTGAATTCGGGGCAGAAGTTCGCCCTACGAAATCATGGCTATAACATTTGCCATCAGGTTCCATGACGTCACCAAAAAAAAGGGGGGTACGGCATCAACATACCCAGTATTCTTGATGACCATCTTGATGTTGTGGTCAACCACGAATCGGACCGTGGTCTGGATGTCCTCAACCGAACGCGCGTCGACGCTGATGACAGGGATAACACCCTGATCACACACGCCAGTGACAGACGTGTTGAGGAAACACGCGTCCCATGTGTTATTGGCCAGCAGGATCGACTCCCAGGTAGCGGGGACGCGCGAGCCAACCTTGGTCGTACGCCAGGTGTTGTTATTCCAGTTCTCGGTCACCTCGGTGCAGTTCCCGGCCGGGTCGTCGGGGGGGTAACATGCCCAGGCGGTCGGGCGAGGGTATAAGAGCGGCTGGGAGAGTTGGGACTCGAGCGCGGCAAAGGTGTCCTTGGACGGCCAGCAGGACTGGTCGCTCGTGCAGAGACAGCCGGAGGGCAGGGACGTGTCCGAACGGGCGAAGCTCGATGACGCGTGGACGGAGCCCACGAGCGCCGCGAGGACCGCGGTCGCGGATGTGAGCGCGGTGAGTGTCATGCGGAGAAGAGAGCTTGGTCCAGAGCGGAACGAGAAGACAGGACGGAGCTGACGAGGTTTATATAGGCGGCTCGTCCGCCAACGCCCGCACACACCCTGAACTGACGAAATCAACCAAGGACGTACGCGCTCCAGGTTGTGGTCCCCATTCAAGTTGTGCCGCCCGGAGTCTTCCCACCGTATCGACCGGTGTTGTTGGGCCGCCACACAGCTTAGGCGACAGTGGTAACCGAGTTCGGAACTTTGTTTTCCAGTTGCTGTAATTATGTGTGGTGTGCTGTAATGTGGCTTCCTGAAATGCATCAGAAGACGGCATCACAAACAAGTCCCAGAAGGATTCAGACATGCCGATTGGTGGAGATACTACGGCCAGTCAGGTCTCCATTTGCCTATAATTGATAGCTCAAAAAATAGCGTGTTCATTGAGCTCGCTGAGACCGTCACCGTCAGGTTCATGATTTGAACGGCGGCCAACACATTGGTAGCAAACTCACTCGGCTGCAAGCGTTTACGCAAGAGCTGTGATGGACCGATTTCACGCAAGCCAAACAAAGCGTCCCTCGGAGTCTTTGCCGTCACTTTGTTCGGCCCGCTTATAAGCCTTCCGGGTTTCGGTAGACGACTTTTCTTTGTGTGGCGAACCCTCAGGCCTCAGGCTTGTTACGCGCCTCGGGACTGGCCAACATGTGTCTGTCGTATGACGGAAGGATGGTCTGAGTTGATTCAGCGTAGACGGGGGTAAAATCCTTCTTTGATTCCTGATCCGGCATTCAGAAGTTGGAACGCGTCGGTGACCTAACCAAGCAAGCACTAACTCCGTGGGTACATACAACGTCATACATGCTTGCGTCAAGGCGAGTTGGTCTGACGGCGGCCGAGCGTTGATCAGCGCGAGCAGAGACCGCGTTTCTGTCGCTGCCAGGTCTGGTTGCGATATAAGGTATGATGGTATGATGTGGGGCCCTTGGAGCATTTCCGACCTGAACGTGGAAAATCGGACCCATCATACGGTCAACTCTCTCATAACCCATGCCCATTCTAGCCCCACTGACGGCCAAACTCAATGGGTAGAGGAAAGGCCATACTACAAACTGTTTACCAGGATCTTTGAGTGATTTTGAGTCCTACAAGTGCCTTCGAAGGGGTATGGGAAATTTTATGAGAGAGTTGGCTGCATGTAGCTTTGACAGCGATGTGTTTCGAGTGCACGGACGTACCTCAGCGCCATGCTATTCTTAGGAAACAGAAGGGTAGCTCTCAAATTTACCCCGGTCATCACTCCGATCAAGGGTGGCATGCATGCGCCATCGTGGCGGCCACACAGTGGACATCAATGTTTACGAAATACAAACCGAAAATAGTTTGTTGCCAATCAGCGTTTCCTAAAGTTTTAGAATGGGTATGGGTTATGAGAGAGTTGACTGTACTTGTGGGTCCGTCAAACAGGCCATGCAAGACAAGGCCCCACATAACTTACTTCGGATAACTTACTGAAGCTGTCCCGAGTTGGTTGCACCCGATAAGGAGTGGAGCAACGATGACCTGCAAGATGCGAAATAGCGACTGTCCGCCGTCGCCGTAGGACAAGCCGCGTGCGCGGGGGTGATCAATCATCATGGGTAGACGAGGACAGCTCGTCGTACGGCGTTGCCGCTGTACAATCATGATTCTGAGCCACATGCCCCTTGGCTCATCCTTCTGTGCTTGCGATATCTGTGACAAAAACGACCGGTTGCCTTGCATGGGGTCCATAAGAGAGACTGTTCCACGTATGATGGTATATCCACCCTTCCCGCATGGCCTGGGACGCTCCGGAAACGAGGGTCTGCGAGGGCCAGCCTCAGATCATTCCAATGGTGTGCCCCAGCGCCCGCCCCGCTTTCCTTTTCTTGGAGCGGCAATCCGAGATATAAGCAGATCGTGGATAGGTCAGCGTTCAATGTGCTGCGCGGTTCCGGTGGACACATTTCATGGGAAGCGCGAATCAAGTGGTCCGGACACGGCGGTGCGTGTTGGCAAGGTCAGGATTGTCAGTGAATGGGAGTCATGCCATCCGCCATTGGTGGGCCACCCGCATGGCTCGTAAGCGTGATGTTGGAGGAGACAAGAGTTACGGTACAGCACCAGAGGACGCCGTGTTCTGAAGGTGGGAATGTCAGGTTGCAACAGTGTGGATCGTCACAGTGCGAGGGGAGATGACGACAGCGGGGCTTTTGTTGAGCGGGTTACGGGGTACCTGATAGGCGTAAACGAAGTCCATCTAATCAGGTATATATTGGAGGGATCCTGAGTGCGGCCTGCCTGAACGCGACATGCTCGCGACCCAGGGAGCAGCCTGAATGGGAGAGATACATCCGGGCCACAGCAATGACGACTCCGTTCCCCTTGTCAGCAGTCGAGTATGTCTCATCCAGGGTCGTTGGCCAAGAATGAACCTGGGATTTGGTTACCAGGTACTGCTGAGGCGGTGGACGGACTCCGTACCATCAGGATCACTGGATCAGCGCGCAACAAAGAACCTGGGGGAACTGGTCACATGCACCTGTTCGGTGCGGACCAACTTTCGCACGTACTTACTCTACCCCCACATCCAATCGGTTCGGCCACTCTGCAGAAATCGAGGCGGTGATGCCCCCACTACGCTGGCCTCGGCGGGGCAATGTCGATGGTTTAAAGGAAACTCGAGATTGTGACGCGCAGACACTCGGGAATTCCCAGACTTGTCAATGATCGGTGGGAAGCAGATAGTATCAGGTTGCTCAGTCACTCCTGCAGGGGTATGCATACGGCCCCGTCATTCCCGGGTTTCCTACTGACTGTCTGATCACGTAGTTTTCATCGTGTACCCTCCAGCTGAACGGAGTGTGACTTACAGATTGACTGCATCGGGTGGGAGTGACCTTCCCCCTCGGATCTCCGTGGGAGCGTGCCTTCAAGGAATTGAGTCCGGGCACAGCCGACTCGCCCAGAGGATGGCAAACACAGGATTTCCAGGACAACAACTCCCCCCACAACTGTCTCATTCTAGTCAAACGAGAGAACGATACGCGCGATAAGCAACCGCAAGACTCTGCGGAGACACCGCCCATCCTTTCCCTGTGCTTATGTGATCTATCTCTAATCTGCATCCCATCACTTGGAAGGCACGATGTTGCCTTGTTTGTGGCCGCCTTTCTATATAGGTCTTGAGGCGCACCCCCTCGCAGTACTTCTGTTTCCTCCATGGGCGTACTCGGCGGTGTTTCCTTTGCTTTCTACAGCGCAGGTGTGCTCACCTGGGATGTCTTTCTGACGCTGGGCAACCTCGTGTTGTTCAAACGCCCCGTTGGGAAAGTGACGCCCGAAGGCTGCCCAGGCTATGGAGGGTTCTGGCCCGAGTACCGACCACCCCAGGAGGGCGATAGTCGAAGTTCCTGCCCGGCGCTCAACGCCCTGGCCAACCACGGTACGTCCGTGCATTCCTTGCCGTCGTGTGCGTTGCCTAGCCGGCTCATCCGATGCTCGCGCTTTCAGGCATCATTTCGCGCAGCGGGCGGGGAATCAAATTCACCGAACTCACCCGCCAGATTCGTACGACGTACAACTTTAGCTCCTCGTTCTGTTCCTTCGTGCCGCACTACGCCGCTCGGATGTTGAACAAGAGCTATAGCGAAGACACGTTCGATCTGCACGAGCTCGATCTGCACAACGGTATCGAGCATGACGCTTCCCTTACCCGTGCGTAGGAGAGAGAGCAAATGCGGTGCTGGCGATCATCGATCCCGTTGACGCGACCGTCTAGGTTTGGACGTGGCCATTCAGCCCGACCAGTCCGTCAAGGACGTTCCGTACATTGCGGAACTTTTATCTTTTGCCACCGGCAAAGATGCCGACGGAAAGCCGCTTCTCACCACGAAGGACATGTCTCGCATTTCGGGTAAACGTCGCGCGGAGGCCAGGGCGACCAACAGGGAGTTTACCCTGGACCTGTTGCACAAACTGTTTGGGAGCACCAAGTCCGTCGTCTGTTCTTGTTGTGCCTCCGAGGATTAACGTTCCCGTCTCTCGTTTTTGGGATAGCTCGTCGACGATGCTTACCGCCTTTGGTGGCCGGGTGGACGATCTCCGGGCGGTACTTTTGGAGGAACGGATCCCGGAAGGATGGGAGTCGCGCGTGCGCACGCCGCTCGGGTTGACGATATTCACCTTCCAGTTTACTATCCTGCCGGTCGAGTTGGGGATTCGGGAGGCGGACTGGGCGGGCGACGCGAAACGGGACAGGGCCACGGAACAGGTCGTACCGAGTTGACATGGGTCGAGATGACTAACGTGTCATGTCAAAAAGTTACTAACAATAGGCTTGTTTGCTAGCTATGACGTCAACTGTTTCGCAGGTAGGGCTGTCGCCATAAGTACACACCTTTGAGCGGGACGAGGTTCTCCACGGGGCTCATTAAGAATCATTTCTCGTCAAAAGTCCCCATGTTGAGTAAAATAGAGCAGAAGCATGGCATACTTGTCTGCATTTTCAAACATTTTGATTACAAACACGTTCATTGGAGAAACCGAAATTTAAAATGGCTGGGGGGGGACCATAGAGAGGCTTAAACTAGCATCCCATCTGTTTGTTAGGATCACTGGCCACCCTCTGAAGACGACGATCGCTAGCACAGGCAGCGTGTGACCGGAGGCGAATGCAAAGGCTTCGGGCGACTCGACGGCCGCCGTACTATTGCAATTGCCGTGTCGTCATCGTTGTCGTCATTAGTAGAGGGCCAACGGAAATGAAGGCGGCGAAGCGGGAGCGAGGGCGGTCGCGACATGTACAACACCGACGAAGCGGTTCCAGGAAGCCAAATATAAAAACTCCGACTCGCGCCGACTCAAATGAAGGATAGTCACATTTTTAAACGTTATTTACTTGAATTTTCTGGTGGCCGGCGGCCTTGTTTCTACGTCAAAGGCAGGTTCGGTCGCCGCCCCAAATCGTTTTCACCTACAATGCTGCGTCTGAATCCCCCCGCCGGCTCTCAAACGACGTTCCTGGCTGCTGTGGGGCGAGCGCGTCCACGTCGCTCCAAGGTCTCGTCTTCGAGTCTTCGACCGGTCCTTCCAAGCCTGGGGCGCCTTCGCTCTCTGGATCCTCTGCCGCCCTCTGATAGCGCCCATCGGATGGCTCTCTGATGAATGACAGCGTCCGTCGTCGGATCTCTGTATCCCCTCTTGATCGCGACCTCTCTGGGGATCCCCGATCGTCCCTCAAACCCTTGTGCGGGTCCGTCGGATCATCCTGGGCGGTGACTCGGTGCGCCTCTAGGCACTCGGTCACGGCGCCCGCTGGCCCCCTCGATCGACACCTCTGCGCACGTCGTCGCTTGGCGTCATCTTTCCTCCCAGTGACGGTCAGGGGGTGCGTTTCTGCTAGGTATGTTTCCGGCTTGAAGAACGCGCTCCCACCTGGGCAACTGCTTTTCTCCCCTGGGCGGGACACACGGGCGATGTGTGTGTTACGAGACGTGCCCAAGGGTGCCGACACGTCGGGCCCGGGCTCTATGGGATCGCTATCGCTGTCAATGACTCGCCCGTGCCGCGCACCAACCACGGAGGCACACGGCAATGGAGTGTGTTGAAAAGAAACCGCGCGTATTACAAGAGGGTAACAAGGTGTCGGATACATTTACTGATACAATGTTACCTATGTATCTTTGCGTCATATGTGACCCCACAGGAAAAAGAAGAAAAAAAAAAGTTATCGTTCATAAAGAAGAAGAGATACTATTTACGTCTCATGTCCTCGGACCCGAGCAAACCCAGCCAGGGCGTGGGAGAGCGTGGACAAGAGCGAGATGGGCGTTGCGAGGGACAGGGTCAGTCGCGATGCGTGCCTTGTGTCAGCGTTGTCCGCGAGTCCGAGCGCGACAGGTCGGGCGAGCACGGCGAGGAGATGGAGGTCATCGATAGGTGACGCTGCAAAGAACGGGGGAGGGTGCCCTGCTTGGGGAGCGTGGCCGAGGGACGTCGCGGTGGGCTGTCCGACGGACGTCCAGCCGGAAACTGCTGGGGTGGTTTGCCATTGACGAGCGTCAACGGAAAGTGGGCGGGGGGCGAGGACGCGGGTGGGGTGGGGGACGCTGGGCCGATCGACATCCGCCGCTTCTTTAGCCGGGGGGAGACCTCGGGATCGCCCTCGGTCTCGGACTCTGCGGCGACGGCGGACTCGTTGGCCGGTCGTTTTTGGTAGCGTGGTGAGGGGGCGCTCCGGCCAGCGGGGAGACGGGAGAGACCACGTGGGACAAACTGGGGCACGAGCTGATCGGCATTGACCCACTGGAACCGGGCGGTGGCCACCTCTCTGAGATCGTCCTTTTTGGGCTGGGTGAGCCCGAGGGCTTTCCAGGGGTGGCGGGGGCGACGGTCGAACCTGTCGAGCGCCTCCCTGTCCTGCTTGAGCCAGCGGTGGCCGTCGACGTCTTCGGATACCCAGCCGAGGTCGAGGAGTCTGCGGAGGTGGCGCGCGTTGAGCGGGTTCCGGGCGGGGTTGGTGTTGTCGAGCATGGACTCGTACACGTGCCAGGCGAGGATGGGGTCAAAGAGTTCGGGGGGGCACTGGTCGAGGGGCATCGGTGATTCGTAGGCAAAGTCGCGCACTTTGATGCCCGATCGCTGAATGTCGAGCACGATCTCCTCCTGGGTGAGCTCGGGCGCGATGATCTCGGTGGGCACGGGCGAGGGTGGTGTGGGGGACTGGTCCGGGGCCTGGAGGGGGACGTCAGATCACGCTGGGAGGGCGACGGGGGGGTACACTGACGGCGTTATCCGCGGCCGGGGGGGAGGGGGGGAGAGGCGAGTCGCCCAACGCGCTCTCGCTCTTTGCGCGGCGCCCGAACGAGGGTCCGTGGCTGGACCCTCCTATCGGCTGGGAGCGTGTCCGGCCGGGTGGGAGGAGGAGGACCTCTGGGAGACTGTAGGGCACCGTGCAGGAGCCAGTGCCCAGGGGGGCCTTGACGTCAAAGGCAGACATGGGGGCGGGAGGGAATAAAAGGCGTTGCTGTCGCTGTCGGTGGCTTGTCCGCTGGGTTGACCCGGCAGACGCCGAAAAATGAACGGCGCGGCCCCTGTCCGACTTTTTTCTTCTTTCCATGCCACTGCTCGTGGACCTGCACGTGGCGTACATTCGGTCGCTCGGAAACGTGCGCGCGCTCGTCCGTATCTCTGCCTCGCTGACCGTGTCCAGAGCAAGGATGATCTCGCCTACCACCTCACCGCACACCTCCGCATGAACGCCATCTACTGGGGCCTCACCGCGCTCTCCATCATGGGTCACGAGCACGCGCTCGACAGAGACCACACCATCGCCTACGTCCTCGACTGCTGGGACGACGACACAGGTCCGTCCTACCCTCGCTCTCCAGCCCACCCTCATCTCCCCATCCAGGCGGCTTTGGCGCTCACCCCGATCACGACGCGCACATCCTCTCCACCCTCAGCGCGATTCAGATCCTCGTCACACACGATGCCCTCGACAGGCTGGACACCGACCGCGTCGTCGCATGTACGTCGCCCCACCCGGCCCACACCCACTCACACCCCGTCCAGTCATCGCGTCCCTCCAGCAGCCCTCGGGCGTCTTCGCGGGCGACGCCTTTGGCGAAATCGACACCCGCTTCCTCTACATCGCCGTCAACGCCCTCTCGCTCCTCGGTCGTCTCGACGCCATCGACGTCGACAAGGCGGTCTCGTACATCACCCAGTGCCGCAACTTTGACGGCGGATACGGCGCCATCGCCGGCGCAGAGAGCCATTCCGGACAAGGTCCGCACCGCCGATCCGTCCCTTTCATCGCTCATCGTGCGCCAGCCTTTGTCTGCGTGGCCGCCCTCGCGATCCTCGACCGACTGAACACGGTCGACTCGGAAATGCTGTGCTGGTGGCTGTCGGAGCGTCAACTGCCTCACGGCGGACTCAACGGGCGTCCCGAGAAACTGGCAGACGTATGCGCGCCCCCCTCTCTCTCCGGTGTCTGACCGACGCTTGACAGGTCTGCTATTCGTTTTGGGTGCTCTCGACGCTCTCGATCCTCGGCAGGATCCACTGGATCGACAGCAACAAGCTCATCGACTTCATTCTCTCCGCACAGGATCCAGAGACGGGTGGTATCGCTGATCGGCCCGGCGACATGGTGGACGTGTTCCATACCCACTTTGGAGTCGCTGGTGCGTCCTGCATGTCTGGGAGTGCCTGTCTCAACGCATCATAGGCCTCTCTCTTCTCGGCTACCCTGGCCTGGTGGACCTGGATCCCGTGTACTGCATGCCCGCCAGCATCATCGAAGCAAAGGGACTCAGAAAAGGCTGGAAGGCACTGCCACGCAGGTCTGCGTGAGCGCGTTTGAAATCTTGGCCATCGAACGATGCCCCCGCTCTCCCAGTGTATGCATGTAGCGGTATTCCGAATATGACGACAGTGCAGTGTCATCCTGTAGACCCAAAGAATGGAAGTCGTCCGACTCGCTCATCTCCGACGCCCATGATCCGGTGCCCGCGAATGCCAGTGCAGGCAAAGTGTGTCGCAAGCACCCTCGACGACATCGAGTCCATGTTTTCGTGGACCGATTCGATCGCCGGGGCGAAAACGCCTCGGTGATTAACACCACACAGAAACATATGTCTGGTCTGCTCCTACGCCAACTGTATACAGCCTTGCTCTTGACCGTCCGAATATCGGCGCGCTCGCGAGAAACCTGTTCATTTCGAGCCATGTCAACCAGCCAGCAACGAACACGTAGACGGCTGGTAGCAACAGACTCGTCTATCGACCAGTGATCCAACACCACATCGTAGCGCCATCTAGGGATCGATGTACCAGTGTCTCATAGGAGAATCTGATAGCAGTGTCCAGATCATCGCTTCAAGCGGAATGAAAACCACGCACGCACTCGGATGCTGTGGTGTTCTATGGAACACTCGGAGCAAAGCGGTGGCCATCACCGTCGTACGAGTGGCCCAACGCGAGCTGGGATTGGCCGACCGCGCTCTGCCATCTCTCGCTCATTATCGCAAGAAGCTTTTGGGGGTGATTGCGTGTGCGCAGATCGAACGAGAAGCGGCACCGGTCTGCGTTCATATCTTTGTTCTGAGCACCGCCCATCGTGTCTGCGAGTGCGAGTGGATGAATGGCCATCGCCACGACCGCGAGGTCATGGCCCGGCTCCACTGGCACCACCGTCAACGCGATAGAGAGGGGTGCGAGCAGAAAGCCGCGGTTAGGCTCGCAGGGCTGCGTCCGGTTGTCAGGGCCGTGGCACGTCTTTTTCCAGCCCCAGGGCACGTGTCCCTCTTGGTCTGGCTGGGCGGAGCGCCCGTCCTGTCTGTCCGTGTGCTGGCACGACCACCTCGACCTCGACGCTGGACCGTACACCCCACTCGCTGTTCGTGCGCGACCGCTGGAGGGATCCCTACCGTTTGCTTGGCCCGACACGTGCGCCGTCCTCGTCGCCATGCTTCCTGCGCATGTCCGCGCCGTGTTACTGCCCACAGCGTCTCCCCCCGTTTCCCTCATTTCACCAGGCATGCTTTTCCAGCTGACGTGATCATCAGGCATGCTCGACCAGCCGGTGCCCGAGAGAACCCGCACACGGGGTGGCGGTTGCGTGGTCGTATTACTTTTTCGTGATCCCCACAGGGCCCACGCACCGTCGAGGCATGGCAAGGAATGCACAGTGACGTTTGCCATGCATCCTTTCATCGCCCTTGGTCGCTTCGCCATGTCATTTGGCGATGCCCGCCTCGTGGCCCGAGATATCAAAACCCTCGCAGGTTACCCGACCTCGCTCCCCAACCTCGCTTTCTTCCTCCCCAGTTGCTCGCTTGGGCATTTGGTCGCCCCCACCCACCCGCTTGACGATTTTTCGATCATGCTGCAATCTCGCGTTCTCGGTGTCCTCCTCCTCGCTCGCAACGGGGATCGTTCCGAGTTTTACCAAGATCCCACGACGTACGAGCCCGCGTTTACAGAATCGACGCCTCTCGGTGCCGTGCGTATTTTGCCTCCCCCCTTTGTTGCTCGTCGACGCGCTCGCTGACGTGGGGTCGAACGACCAGGTCGAGTCCTTCCAGCTCGGCGAGTACCTCAAGGCGACCTACCTCGACTCGTCCTCGCCCCTCCACATCCTCGACATGCCCCTCGACCCTTCGCACCCCATCCCCCCCAACCGGGTGAACGTGCACGCCAAGTCGGGCGGCGAGGGCGCCGCGATCTTTGACTCGAGCATCGCGCTCCTGCAAGGCCTCTTCCCCCCCACGCCGCTCAACAGAATCGAACTCGCCAACGGATCGACCGTCGTGTCTCCCCTCGGGGGCTATCAGTACGTCCCCGTCGAGATGGCCGACGGAGGTGATCACGTGCTTGAGCCCTGGGTCGACTGCAAGGTTCGCGTTGGTCGCTCGTCGGTCGCGTTGGGCCCCCCGTCTGATGTCTCGTGTTCGTTTAGGCGTTCGAGAAACACGTTTCCAAAGTGTACGCTTCCGAGGAGTTCAAGCGGGCCGCCAAGGACGCCGAACACTTTTTCGGGTCGGTCAACGACTACATGTTTGGTAGGCCCACGACGCTCGAGCACATGGTGAGCACCCTCTGTTCGGCGCGCGCGTGTTGTGGGCAGACGCTCACGCGTTTCGGTTACAGTGGAATGTTGGTAGATGTCGTTTCGTGCCACCGCTGATCTGTCTGACGTGCCACGCGCGGCGCAGGTGTACGATTACCTCAACACGCAGCTCGTCCACAACCAGAGCTTCGCGTTCCGACTTCCACCGACGCTGATTGAACAGGCACGTGGCTTCGTGAATTACAAAGAAGACGCGGTGTTCACCGACAAGGAGCTGGGAGGGATCGGAAACAGTGAGTGACGTTGCCCGTTTTCCTCAAGGGGGGGCACGTGACTAACCTCTTGCAGTCGCCGGACGCGCCATCCTACACCCGATCGTCAACGCGCTCGAGCGTATCGCGTTCGAGGACGACCCGCTCCGAATCTTGCTTGTCGCGACCAGCTACCAACCGTTCGTGTCGCTCTTTCACATGTTGGACGCGCACGGCCTGGACGGAAAACCGATTGGCATTCGTGCGTGTGCTATGTTTGCCCGTCGTCTCATGTTGCGCTCACGTGCCCCCCCCCCTTCTCCTTTTTTTTTTTCCAGCCGACTACGTGTCCGCGCTGGCGCTCGAGATCGTCCGTGGTCCCGGTCCCGAATTCCGCGACTTTGTCCGTCTCAAGTTCAAAAACGGGACCGAGGACGAGGAGCTCCATACGTTGCGGATGTTGGGACACCCCGAACCCGAAGTGCCCGTGACCGAGTTTGTGTACCGACTCCAGGTGCGTTCCCATCCTCGTTTTTCTTTTCGGGGGGCTCACGCGCGTGGGGGACAGCACCACGCGCTCTCGCCCGACAAGTGGGCTTCGACGTGCTCGACGGGGTGGTTCCCGTTTGGCGTGCCTGGCGTGGGGACGATGGCGAGCGCGGGCGCGACGACGTCTTTCCGGTTGGTGTACGCCTCTCTGATCGCGTTCGGTCTGTTGGCGTACGTCGTGTACCGGAAGCGCGCGCGCAAGATGACGGCGCGGGCGAGGCAGTACGATGCCGTGCGGGACGAGGTGCGTTGCCGTCGTCTGTTGGACGGTGCGCTTTCGAGGATGGCTCACCCACTCCCTTTCTTGACAGACGTGCGGCGTGTTTGTGGGTGAAAAGGCGCGCTTGCTTCCTGCGTAGAGTTTGGTCTTGGATTCTTTGTTTGTCATCTCATGTCTGCATGTACGCTTACGTTTTCGTGCACGTTCTCTCTCATGTTTCTTGTCCTATTGCTCGGCATACCCTTCTCTCTCTCTCTCTCTCTCTCTCTCTCTCTTGTTCCTGTTGTCTGGCATATCACTACGTACATTAAAGTACTGAGTACTTGGCAATGCATTTGGTGGAGTAGGTAGAGGGGTAACGTACGCGTGTAGGTGTCGCCCCCTGAACTTTTTTTTCATGGTCAACAGGCAAGATTTCCTTCCCCCCCCCTTTGTGCTCCTCCCGAGAGGGTTTCTGATCGGTGTGAGATGGCGGGAGGCCGTGTCAACGGCATCGCCGAGTTGTCACCGGTCCATGGAGTAGTACCCCAACGTCCGCGTCAACCATGTTCCCCGGTGCGATCGTCGCGCACGCACACATACACCGCGCTCGACTAACTCCGGGAGGGGAACGCCCGCGCACATCCCTCCTGGGAGATCTGTGAAGGGGTGTCAGTGGGGGAACGGACTTGGGGGAGAACACGCGCCCGCGTAACGAGTCGAGATGTCGGCGGGACGAAGGCGTGTGGCTGCCATGATGAGCCCCCCCCCCCCCTTCCGGACGTCGTTCCTAGCCTGCTCGCCTGGATTGGAGGGGCGCATGCGAGGTCCTTCATGGACGCGGACCAATAGCATTACGTTGCAGGCAGGATTTCATATCGTAAAACGACGGACTACAACGCCCTGACGAGAGCAGCGAGCACGTGAAGGTCATCAAACGACGCTCGGTCGTGCGCGGTGTGATGCCAATCGATCAGTGGCTGCGGATCCTGCCCGTCGTCGTCGTCGTCCTTGTCGCCGTACCTCCAATGCGGCCCGATGGTTCCAATCCAGTACACCTTCGTGTGCGCAGTACCTGCAAAGGCAGCCTCAGTCTGCCGACCGAGCTGTCGTTCCAGGGCTCCAACGCCGGACTGCCAGTGCTGCGCGTTTCTCATGTCCACAATAAGCACGGTTCGGAAAGCGATGGGGGGCGTGGACAGCTTGATGACCTCGATGATCTAGTCGGGAATATGGCTTTCGGGGTCACCGTCTGGAAGGCGACGTCGTGGAGCGACTATGTAGCCTTGGGTACAAGGGAAGAGGGTCGTGAGGATCGTCGTCCATGGACCGTACCATGCGTCCTTGGTGGCGGGTGGGTGCGCGGTGTAGTACTCGGACACGGTCTGGGTGGTCACATCGAACGGCATATTGTTCTGTCCAAATGGTCGTGAAGGCGGCACCGTTCGTCATTTTTCATACACCTAGGTATATGAAGCCAAAACGTACAGCGAGCGTTTCGATGCAAAAAGGAGATACGGTCACGCTGTGACCTGCGTCGCGCATCACTCATTGTGGCGTGAGAAACATTTGCTCATCGAAAAAGGGGCCACCGAGGTGCCAACCTCCTCTACTCCTTCGTCACGTTTCGTTGGCCCCTTTCGACCATTTAAACCTGCCACAACATGGATATGCTCGAACTTGAGTGTTGGGTGTATGGTGATGACTCTGGTGGTATTTTTCCTATCAAGATATTGAGCTCAGTCTAAGCACAGGTGTATACTCTAACAACTAGGTACCTCATGGGCTTTCTTTGAATACTGGTGAACAAACTTGATACAAATCAGGAACTGCTCCTCAGACTCTATGATTTTGTTGAAAAAGACAAGTTTGTCCTTAGAGTATTGAGATATATATTTGAAACTGTGCTGGTGTAGGCTCTCAATAGAAGTAAATGAAGTAGGATGTGGAGATAATTGAGTTATGAGAAATGGGTTGTCAAGTGTGGAGATATTTTGATAATATTCTTCCAAAGTCCTAACTGCTTTCTTGTATGCTCCAAGGTGTTGTGCTATCTTGAGTTATAACATTGTGTCTGGATGATAATGTATTGGAAGTATAGATGAGAGCATCTACACCTCTAAACACAAGTTTCATGCAGCTCTTGCAAAGACAATATATGGACCTGGGTGTAGAGAGAGAGAAATACAGCCTGATTATTTCTTGAACCCTAACAAAGAGAAAGAGAAAAACTAACTAGACATAACAAATAACATGTATGATGAGAGTGAGTTTTTTATTCTAGATGTGATTTTTTTGTCATCTCCAAGCAATGCAAAGAATATGCTTGCATGCAGAGATCTATATATAGAATACTCAGTAAGTCACTAAGTAAGACTAAGGTAACTATAGTGTAATGTAACTGTTTTTAATATAAGTTATACTATATATATATATAATCAATATTCCAACACTGTATTCATG
>JBBPLU010000044.1:0-96064 GCA_038089935.1 Boletellus emodensis
TCCCCAGAGGCAAGGCGCCTAAGAAGAACTCCGATAGTGCAAAACAACAACTTAGTTCGTTTGTCTTGTTTGGCTTCACCTCGGATGGCATAGCCAACCGAACCGTCCTCCGCTCGCTCTCCTGATACACGAGCCGCTACAGATATGGCGGAGATTCTTCGGGGTTGCGTGACGATGATAGATGCATTCGAGCCATGACCACTCTGGATAACAGAGTCCAATATAAACTGAGGTACTGTTTGCTATGCGTGAACGAACCAGTTGATCGTAGAGATGGATGACGTACGCTGTGTGGTCTTGCCGCTTCCTGAGGGTACCGTTAACAACAACTACTGCCGACAGGAAATCAACGTAGCAGTCACCGGTCTCCCCAACGACAACAACGACTCTATGCTTGTTCAAAGCACTCAAGAGATGATCCTTTGCGGAAAACGCAGGGAGGCGCCGGCGAGAAGCCAGCATCTCTGCGTAAAACCTCGTTTGACGAATGCTCTCGAAGTCTCGCTTGACTTGTTCGTCTGACCGGTCATCGTACATGTTTCCACGCCTAACACGTTTGCGTTCTTTGTCGTTGGGTCCATCGTCTAGTATATCCGAAACCTGTGGCAGGGTGCGAGGTGTAACCAGATGCCCTACTATTGTCGATATGTCAGGTGGGCCGTCTGTTTCAATCTGGGCCCAACAGTCTTCGAGCACTCGCATGGCTGCGATTAGGAACCCTTCACTGGGCCCAGTAAAGTCTTCCTGTTCAGCTGTATGGAGGAGTTGCGCAAGCAGATGCAGTCGGATATACGGCGGAACTGATTGTGACCCTATGTATACAGCCAGCGAGGACCCTTCGCCACACGGTTCAGGTGGCAAGACAATATGGAGCTGCACAGGGCCACTGAAGAGTGGCATAACGATATGGCACGGATCAAGGAAGTGTGCACCGAGTGCTTCCATCTCATCAGTCTGGTCTCTCATCCCAAAATATGATGATGCCAGGTTTGGGTTTGCTTTGAGCAGCTCTCCTATATCCTTGCCTATGAGTCTGTGAGAGAGCGCAGATACGAGCAGCACCAAATCCTCGGCCAGATCTGGGTTGGCCGTGTATTCCTTGACAATATGTGCAGGAAAACCTGCTTCCTTGATCACGAGGTCTTCGAGCCATCGTTTTTTGACGTTCTCAGCTCCGGAATGTCCGGAGACAACGAACGGATTAGAGGAATTGTTAGAAGGAAGGAATCGTTGAGGAAGGTCGGTCTCGGCAATGTGCAAGAGAAGGTATTCGATACAGGCTTCTAGAGGTGCCAGAGAACCTAGCAGGTGCGAGCATAGAGGGCTGGGCGTCGAGAGATAAGATATAGCATCTTGAACCTGTGTCGGTTGGAAGCCCAACTGTCGAAGTTGCTGAGTCACTGCAGGAATGACATCTTCTGCTAGCACTCGTGGTGACGCCTCATACGACGGGTACAATACACTAGCCTGCAAAAGTATGAAATGAGGAATTGAAAAAAGAAAAAAAGAGAAAGAGAAAGAAGACCACTCCCCCTCTTCACTGTGCCTTCCACAAGGTCGCGTAGAGTGCTTGACATTCGCACTTCTGGCGCTCGTGTGAATTCGGGCGAAATCGAAGACTTGTGCGTGTCCCTCTGGAGGCTAGTAGCTTTCTGGTGTTTCGTTTCAGCGGCTTTTTTCTGCCTTTCCGCCACTTCCCTCTGCGCAACGAACGGATCGGCATCATACATCCATTTCTGGTGCTCTGGCGCAATTTTGTGTTGAGCAGCCAATTCGGACCAATATTCTCGAGGCCCGGGAGGCAGAACCCGGTTGAGCTGCATCCCATTGCAAAACTGATGGGACAGTTCGATTCAACCTGTCCCGCAGAAGTAGGGCAAGAACGGAAGCTACGAACGCGGTATAGCGCATAAGTTGCACCCCAATGGCGCGCCTCTAGGGCCGTAGGTCGCATGTAGGGCGGGTGCGGTTCAAATCGAACGGTCTCTTTTTGAGACGTCCTTTTGTTAATTCGACTTAATGCCACGGTGAATGTCCAGCCTTCGCCGTGCCTTCGCTGATGGCCTTCAAGTGAGAAAAGTTGAGAAGACAACAGGATGCTTTACAGTATCGACGATCGGCTTCTCCCAACCATTTTTCTGGCATCTAAACGAGACAGGTAAGAACACGGTGAGATGAGAATTGTTGTAGGATCTAGATGTGCGATCTGACGGTCACACCACAATGCATGCAACTGCACCAGTCACTGCCTTTGATAAGCTGTGATATTCGTAGAGATAGCAGATCCGCACGCATTGTGGGGTTCGTGCGGGGTGATAGTACAAACCTTTCGTGGAGCAAGCTTAGTGGGTATTTTGATCCTGGAGGAAAGAGCGGTTTGTCCTCTGAGGACGTGGCTTCGGGTGGTGTTTTCTTTGACGAATTGCCGACATTTCCTGACTTTACGATGCCCTTGGCAGAGCGCGGAGCCATCAAGCAAGGCCAAGTACGAGACCTCCAGACGTTCGACCTGACATTGTTACGTCAGCAACTCGCCCTTGCGTCCAACCATCTCCCTTACACGATGGCAGACGACCTGTACAACCTTGAGCTGCTCTCCCTGGTCGCTAGGATAACCCAGGAGATCTACAATTACTTGGCTGTCAATGATAAAGTACTCGCAGAGTACGTGGTTGACCTTCACAACCAATCGGCTTCTCTCAACGACTTCAAGAGCAAGCTGAACGGCTCCCTCCCCGACTCTGCCCTCGAAAATATTGACCGCCTGATTCTAAGCTTGCACCCAATGCATAAAAAGAAGTCGAAAGAACTTGCAAATATTCTTTCTGATTCTCACGTCGATGCCAACGGTCAAAGCGAGACGGACAAGCAGAAGCGCCTCTTCCCTAGTCTATCCTTACCGGACCAGGAAATGAGCAAGGACGTTCTGATGCAGGAAGTGGATGATATGATGGCTCAATTCGAAGGCGCTGCAAAGAAGAAGACGCGGGATGACAAGTCAGATGAAAGTCTAACCTTACCCCGACGGAGGGATCGGTCCCGGTCCCGGTCCCCTCCCCGTAGGCGAAGCCACAGCCCAGACAGAGGTCGTTCACACGAGTCGAGGAGGGATTATAGGCACGAGCGGAGGGATCGTGTATCACTCGATGAACGTCCAATTTTATTCAAGATTTACAACGGCCGCATCTCGGGTCTGAAGGATTTTGGCGCCTTTGCGCAGCTCGAAGGTGTCGCTGGGCGCGTGGAGGGCAAGTACCCCTTTAGAATGGTATACTTCGTCCTTCTGACTTTATGTAGGTATGGTGCACGTCTCAAACATCCAGCAAGGTGCACGTGCAAATTCCGCCGCTGATTTACTCAGTAGAGGCCAGCAAGTCAAAGTTAAAGTCATGAGCGTTGCAGGAAATCGAATCGGTCTTTCCATGAAGGATGTTGACCAGGTTACGGGCCGTGATCTCACACCCCACCTTCGTATCAAATCCGAGGCGGAGATGGAAGAGGAGCGACAACGCGCTGCACGAGCCTCATCTGGAGCAAACGCTGTCCCTTTACGTTCTCGGGACGAGCGTCCTACGCGGTCTGCGAAAAGGCTCACGTCACCCGAACGTTGGGAAATCAAACAGCTCATATCTTCAGGCGTTATAGACGCTTCAGAATATCCAGATCTGGATGAAGACTTCAATAATCCAGTGGCACGCGCAGAGGTGGAAGAAGAGCTAGACGTTGAAATCCGAGAAGAGGAACCGCCCTTCCTAGCTGGGCAGACGAAACGGACTCTTGACCTAAGTCCGGTCAAGATCATCAAGGCCCCGGATGGTTCTTTAAATAGGGCGGCCATTGGTGGCGCAGCACTGGCAAAGGAGCGACGAGAGCTCCGCCAGCAAGAAGTTAATGAACGCGCAGACTCCGAGGCACGCGACTTCAGCGCTCCGTGGCTGGACCCGATGGCGAAGGATTCTGAGAGGGTTTTCGCACAGGATCTTAGAGGTAATCTCAGGGACCAGAAAGCTGGAGAAGTTCCGAAGTGGCGAGAGTCGACGTTTAACAAGGCGACAACATATGGTGAAATTACGACTCTTAGCATCCAAGATCAACGAAAGAGTTTGCCTATTTACAAGCTCAGGGATCCGTTACTTCAAGCTATCGGTGATGTAACGTTGTCGTTCTCTGTAAACTGGATGAAACACTAACTCTTGTTATAGCATCAAGTTCTCATTGTCGTTGGAGATACTGGATCTGGCAAAACAACACAAATGGTTCAGTACATGGCGGAAGCTGGGTATGCTGACAAAGGCCGCATTGGTTGCACGCAACCGCGCCGTGTGGCAGCAATGTCTGTAGCAAAACGTGTTGCAGAAGAAGTCGGTTGTCGTCTCGGTCAAGAAGTTGGATATACCATCCGTTTTGAGGATTGCACTAGTCCAGAAACGAAAATCAAGTACATGACAGATGGTATGCTCCAGCGAGAGTCCATCATCGATCCTCTTTGTAGTCAATACTCCGTGATTATGCTGGACGAAGCCCATGAGCGTACCATTGCTACGGATGTCTTGTTCGGACTGCTGAAGAGTGGGTAATCGTGCTGGATTTGCATTTATTTCCTTTCCATGCTAACTTCCACACAGAAGCTGTCAGGAAGCGGCCAGACCTGAAGTTGATTGTTACTTCCGCAACATTAGACGCCGAAAAATTCTCCAAGTACTTTTTCGGTTGTCCGATCTTCACGATTCCAGGCCGCACATATCCCGTCGAAATCTTGTACACGAAGGAACCGGAGACGGATTATCTCGATGCGTCGCTCATCACTGTTATGCAAATTCATCTTTCCGAACCACCAGGTGACATCCTCCTTTTCCTGACCGGACAGGAGGAAATTGACACTGCTTGTGAAATCCTATTCGAGCGGATGAAAGCACTTGGTGCGAAGGTCCCTGACCTCATCATACTTCCTATCTACTCTGCTCTACCTTCCGAGGTCCAATCCCGCGTGTTTGAGCCCACACCACCTGGTGCTCGCAAGGTCGTAATTGCGACCAACGTTGCGGAGACATCTCTGACGATACCTGGCATCTATTATGTTATCGACCCGGGCTTCTCGAAGCAGAATGCCTATGACCCCCGTCTGGGTATGGACTCACTGGTTGTCATGCCCATCTCACAAGCTCAGGCACGCCAGCGTGCTGGACGTGCTGGACGTACCGGCCCCGGAAAATGCTATCGACTGTATACTGAGGCAGCATACCGTAACGAAATGCTACCCACCTCCATCCCGGACATCCAACGGACAAATCTTGCACACACCATTCTGCTTCTCAAGGCGATGGGTATCAACGATTTGCTCAGCTTTGACTTTATGGACCCTCCACCTGCGCAAACGATGCTCACCGCCTTGGAAGCGCTGTATGCCCTTTCGGCGCTGGATGATGAGGGACTGTTGACCCGTCTCGGGCGCAAGATGGCGGACTTCCCTATGGAACCACCGTTGGCGAAAATGCTCATCGCTTCTGTGGAACTCGGGTGTTCCGAAGAGATCCTTTCCATTGTTGCTATGCTCTCCGTCCAGACAGTCTTCTACAGACCGAAAGAGAAACAAGCTCAAGCAGATTCGAAGAAGGCCAAATTCCATCAGCCAGAGGGTGATCATCTTACGTTACTTACCGTATATAATGGATGGAAAGCAGCCAACTTCTCGAATCCATGGTGCTATGAGAACTTTATCCAAGCGAGGAGTATGAGGCGAGCGCAGGATATTCGCAAACAACTTGTTGGAATTATGGATAGGTGAGGCTGATGACTGTTGATGAAGTTTGGCTGGGTCTATGCTGACGATGATGCAGGTACAAGCACGATATCTTGTCATCTGGAAGGGACTACAACCGTGTTCGCAAAGCCATCTGTTCTGGATTCTTTCGGAATGCTGCAAAAAAGGATCCTCAAGAAGGATACAAGACTCTCGTGGAGGGTACACCGGTCTACATCCACCCGTCGTCGGCGCTCTTCAATCGCAACCCAGAATGGCTGATCTACAATGAATTAGTCCTCACGACCCGCGAGTACTGTCACAATGTGACCACTGTTGAACCGAAGTGGCTCGTTGAAGTTGCACCTCAGTTCTTCAAGGTGGCCGACGCCAACAAGATCAGTAAACGCAAGAGGCAGGAGAAGATCGAGCCGTTGTTTAACAAGTACGAAAAGCCAGACGAATGGCGGTTGTCAAAAGTCAAACGCAGTGCTCGCTCAGTAAGTTTCTCCCTTTGTCTGGGATGGATTGTTTATTGACTACCACAAGAGTCAGACGTTTGGATGATTGCTCTGTGTTTTCTCTCGAGTCCTCGACTCCGTATTACTGCATGTACTAATAGGACATCATATCGATGCTGGGAGGGCCTCGGGATTCCATCTCTACTTGTGCTGACATCGGGTTCAACTGAGACAACCACACAAGGCCTGCATCAAATCGAGGGACACCTATTGCTGGGCAAAGTTGAGCCATTTCAACGTTGGCATCGAGTCCGGCTTACCACCACGAGTCACCCAACGAACCTCATCGAGTCCGCATCCACGTAGTACTTTGCGACCTCTCCCACTCCGGCGACCGGTGCAGCGGGGTCGGGGACAAGCATAAACGTCTGAAAGAACACTCTGGGCTGTCCGTCCACTGATCGACTTGAGGCAGTGGCGGGATGTTCTAAATTCTTTCCGTGCGTCACATTCCCCGCCACAGTCACGAGCAGCGAGGGGGGACGCGAGCCTGGGCAGAGCTACAACCATGGATGGGGTGGGACGGCCGACAGGCTAACCTGGAATAGGGTGACAGTCGTAGGACTGGACTTCATGCTTTGTACTGGGCATGTTTTGGATGAGCTTTTTGACCCCGTCCACACCCTGGCACGGATTGCCGTTCCATGTCAGGGTTGAGGTAGCGCGGTAGAACTTTGGCAAGTCGTCTGCGCGGGTGGGCGAATCGTAAGTGGAATAGTACAGACGGGTGAACTGGTCTGCGGCCCTCGTCGCTATGTCGATGCTGAGCCGGACGTCAGCGATGGACGGGCGCGCGCGCTCGGTCTCGACGTACTCGTCGCGGGAGAACGGGGCCGACATGGCCATCGCGGGATCACGTGCAGCGAGGGTCCTGTTCTCCTCCCACCATGGAACACATCCGCATCGCTACCCTCAACTGCTGGTCCGTGCCACCGGCCCCATCCTGCTCGCCTTCTGACCGCCTGCTTCCAGGGGCTTGAAGTACGTTTCCAAGAATCGTCGTGCGCGCATAGCAGCAATCGCCAGCGCATTCTCGAGGTCCGACTACGATATCATTGCTCTCCAGGAAATCTGGGTAGAGGCAGATTACAACCTAATTCGCGACAGCGTCTGCCACAGACTGCCCTATACCAAACTTTTCCACAGGTATGTCTTTGACAATGTCATCATATGCACACGCGAGACGTCCTGTTGTCAAGCGGCGCATTGGGCGCCGGCTTGGCTATCTTCACGAAATGGCCGATTGCTGGCACCTCCATCGTGCCCTACTCTCTCAATGGCGAACCGACGGATGTCACTGGCGGAGATTGGTTTGTTGGCAAAGCTGCTGGCAGCGTCACCATACTTCATCCCATCATCGGGCAAGTGCAAGTATTCAATACCCACGTGAGTTGTCAGAACCCGTTCGGCGCCAACGTCTTCGTTACCGTTATACTGCCAGCTTCATGCCAAAGGTGGTGACGACGGCCCGGAGTATAACCGATCCCACCGTCTAGTCAATGCCTGGGAATTTGCAAAGGTCACCAGAGAAGCTGCAGAACTTGGGCGTTATGTTATAGCCGTAAGAGACTACGCTGTTCCGGCGGTCACCTGCTCAGCTATTCCTAGGTTGGGGATTTCAACAGCATCCCAAGCAGCCTTGCCATGAAGATCATTCACAGTCACGCTGGGCTGAGCGACTCGTGGGCAATTTCCCATTCACACATTCCTCTGCCAACGCAAATAATCTCTCCGGTGGATGGCGTGGAAAAATACGGCGTAACCGCCGACTCTCCATTAAATTCTTATCGCGACTCTGAGCCCTCCGGGAGTACAGTGGTGCGCATGTTCCAGGGCAAGCGCCTCGACTACATTCTGTTCCGTCAACCCAGTCGTATCTCGGACAACCCCGACGCGTTCAGATTAACATGCAGCGATTCCAAAGTCATCTTCACTGACCCCATCCCAGAGAACACATGCTCTTATTCCGATCACTTTGGAGTGGAGGCAACGCTAATCATTACTACGCCCAAGACTCAAGACGGTGCCCTACTTGAGAGCACACTCCCCAAGGACGCCGAGTCGCCTTGGGCTGATATCCCGTCTGAAATGACCTTGGCAACGATTTCCGAGATTCTTGGTGCCCTCCATACCTCTTACCGCATCTCTCAGGTTCGATCTCACCGCGAGCTCACTGTCTTCACACTTGGCATACTGTTGTTGTTGAGCCTGATCATTGGCTCTGCTTGGGTTCCGGTGTCGTGGGCCAATCCCATCTTCGTGTTACTCACCACCTTTGTTGCGTGGTTGGCCACGACTATGCTGTATGAAGGATTCATCTTCGGAAAATGGGAGCGCAAGGCACTGCAAAACGTCGTTGAAGAGTTGGAGATTCGAAAGACTATGCTATCATTTGATCGCTCGCAAACCGAGGCTGAGCGATGGTAAATACCACTGGAGTACACATCAACTTATATAATGGAGGACGCCATATGTACCATCATTGCTCACTAGCGCTAGCTTACCGCTCATGCCTGCCTTATGCTATAGTTTCTGAGGACAATGACCACTGTTCGACAAAAGTAATGCTAGTGTGACTGCTCGTCTTGCGCATCCTTGGCGATGAGGGACGTGTGATCGAGTGGCCGCTGGTGCGGCTGCCTTCAGACACCTTGCTTATAGGTATATCCGCAGTGAGGACAGAGAGCGTTGATTTGATGCGGCGAAGAGTGGGGTGCGACCGCATAGTCGTTGCCACTGAGCTAGCAACCTCGGGTTCTGCGTCCGCGTCACTGATGTCGGAGGCCACACCAGAGGTCAAAGAGGTCGGTCCCCAGCTCGGGAGGTTTTGGTCGTCTGGGTTGTCGTTTTTTATTTGTACTTCCATGTTGCGCCTACCCGACGAGGTCTCGACGCCGTCTCCACGAACTACACGTACATTGTCATTATCTATGTCATCGTCGAGGTGTGCTTCGCATATATTATCAAGAATCTGTGGCAAGGAAGCTTGAAGCCTCGGGAGCTGATGACGAACGAACTCGTAACACGAAGTAAAAGCTTCGTTGGCTGAGCCTAGAAACGGTAACGCCTGGAATACATGGACCTGAGGGATACATAAAAATGTGATGCGCGTGGTATCCCCGAGTACATACTGCGTCCTCATACGTCTCGTGCTGGACGTGAACGCCGGCGAGGGATGCCTTGTGCGATACAAGCATGATTTCATCCCGCAGGACTTCCGCCTCCCCACATTGAATAAGTAGTGGAGGTAGACCATCAAATTTGCCAAACAATGGACTGGCGTACGGGTGGGTCAGATACTCCTCCAGCCCGTCACCAAGGTACATCACAACGGGATGAAGGTGCGCAGTGGGCCCCGGAGTTGGTACTATATCATATGCGGCATTGGTGTCCCAGGACGGGCAGCTAAGAGTAAGATCTACAGCACTATTAGCGAGGAGGGGAGACGTTCGACCAGCCACTTACCCACCCAAGGCGAAAACAGGATAGCGCCCCCAGGCAGCGGATAGTCATTGTCTCGGAGATAGAGCAACAATGCTAGACACAGGCCACCTCCTGCACTATCACCTGCCAACACAACATTTTCTGGTGGAACATGTAGATCTTCCGTGAGACGCAAATATGCGATGACTACGTCGTGTAAGGGGCCCGGAAAACGGGTCTCTGGCGCAAGGCGATAGTCAATTGCTGACAGAAATCAGTCGAGATACGAGCATGAACGTTGAATAACGAACCAAATATGCGAGACTCGGTGTATTTTGACATCGGTATCGTTATCATCCTGCAGGAAGCAGCACTCGAAGAATAGTAAGCACCTGGAATGACACGATCAACGCATCTCGCTCAAGATAAGGGAAGCGACGCACCACCATGCACGTAAAGAATAACTCTCGAATATCTCCTTCGAGCAAACGGGCCTCTGCTGAAAGAATCTGAATCTTCCAATACGGTGTCCTTGTAAGCCGACTGATGGGATGGTCTGTAGTCCGACTGCAAGGTTTGCCATAAATTCTTCCCGACAACCCATTCACCCGAAAGTTCCCGCGTCCCCGGTTCTTTTGCATCCAAGGTGGCCAGTATACCGCGGAGGTTCCGCTTACGGACGCGGAACGTGACAGGGGTAACCAAGGCGTCTGCTGGGAGAGGGGCCAGTCCCGCAAGCCCCATCACCATTCGAACCGTCGTCTTAGCAGCACTTTAGTCGCTGGGCCAACACACGTAGCCCAAGTCACTCACAATGTCGGCTAATGAGGAGTGCCTAGAAACGTCTCTCATCATGCTGTTTATTACTGTCATTTCGATACCCCATGTTCTTCTGCGCGGACCCCAAATATGATGAGTAAGGATGTCCCAGGCAAGGGACGATGCTATGGGGTGGTCGGAAACCCGGAGACTTTGCGTTCGATAGAGGAAGGGCATTTGCTGACCTTTGTGTGCCGCGAAGATAGGATACTTCCATGCGTCCCAGATCCCGATGGAGTCTTGCTGTCGCAATCTGACGGATCGATCTACTCGTGCAGAAGGGGGAGATACCCCAGGGCTGTCGAAATGTCGCAAAAGGTTAGTCACTGATTTGCGTTGAGGTGGTGTTATGGGGGTTGTGGCATCCATGCCATCGCAAAAAAGCTGGAGCGGGTCTCGCAACATGATGGTGTGGGCTCAACCCATTGATATGCGAAAACACCGGGAATGGGGTCTTAGGTAGCTGTCGGCGAGCCCATGACAAAGCACCGAAGCAGGGGCCCGGGCAAGACAGGTTTCTTATTCGGGATATGTTTTGGTAAAGTGATATCATGTCAGTTCTCGGGCACGATTTGCATTCGCTCCTTGGCTGTGTCCCACACTCACTTCGTAATAGACTGCATTTGAATTACATCCAACTTAATAATCATCTCCTCGGCTGACTATTTCCTTCACTGTCGGCCGTAGTAGTATCGTGTGCTCCTGTTTGCACAGGTCAGCCCTTGCACAAGACCAAAGCAGTAGCCCTTACAAATTGTGCGGTCATCGCACCCCTGACATCACAGAGAGGGGGATAGTCTTGTACTATGCCTTGTTGAACCAGGTGGTTCAACTGCAGGCAGCGCAAAGTTAATGCCTCTTCCAGTATTTGGACTTCGAGCACACTAACCGCAAGTAGATATTTGCTTTCACCAACGCGGTCAAGATACCTGCGACAGAACGGAAGCGTGCCAAAATTGTTGGAGATGGCCTTGAGCAGTGATTTTGCCGAGGTCAAACTCCGTACGATAATTAGCTTGCAGTCCTTGCCTAGTCAATGTTTGCCTTACCGGAGTGGTACCAGGGGGGCATCCACGATTTTCGCGTAATGTGAACATTCGCCCTGAACGATTGACGTTAGATCGTCCAGCGGCCAGAAAGAATGCGGTACGAACACTCTCTACGACACGACCGCGACCTGTCGAGCCGAAAGTCTCAATAGCAAAGTAGTCGCCCTCTTCCATCTTGGTCTGATCCTCGTTCTTTACGAGCAACACGGATTTTCCACCATGAATCTGGCGTAGATTGATAGAATGACCACTAAGGTTTTCAATGGGTTTGACTACAAATGAAGAGCAGTCGGTCAAAGCCCGAGTAAGCGTCAAGTGAACGATTACCAGGTAATACTTTGCCGTCCACCTCGACTTCATAGGACTCCATGGTTTCCTGTATGTAGCCTGCAAGCTCGCCCAGGCGCACATCTATGCCTGCTTCCTAAAACCAAGTGTGTTAGCGCGAGATCGACAAGATGGACGTCTCCTACTCTGACGCCGGTGTTGGTTGCAGCTTGGACGGCTTCAACCAATTTGTCATACGTCTGGTCAAAATTGAGGGTGAACGCAGAGTCGACGATGCGACCTCTGACGTGAACTCCGAAATCCACCTTGAGGACGTCGCCATGTTGTAAAACTTGTCTCCAATGAGTTCCGGGGAGAACCGGAGGGCATACAACACACTTGTAGTATCCCCAGCGTTTGGGGTATAATGAGCGGCGCAGTTGTTCAGGCTAAGCCCCGTTGGAAAACCAATGCCAGCATCCAGACCGTTCTCTTCGACAAGTGCGCGTGTCCCATCTTCGATGTACTCTGCGATCTCCGTCATCGACAATCCCGGACGAATGAACTTGCGAGCACATTGTCGAACTTGACGGTGGACTTCTGCAGCACGACGAATGTTTTGGTAGGTGATCTCTGGATCTTCCATAGCCATCCTTTCGTTGTGTCGTTTTTCCTCTGAAGTCACTCTCCATGCGTTGCTGTGAACTTGCCTCAACGAGATGAACTGCGGAGGGGGAAAGACCACCAACTCGTCCTTGTAAGGCTGTATCTCGCCTTCGGGATATATGCCGCTTGTGAAGATCTTGGAAAGTCCAACGCGAGGGGGATCGGTTTGCTGGCTTTTCTTCTTCTTGGGCTTCTTCTTTTTCTTCTTTTTCCCCTGGGCTTTTGGACAGTCAGTTTCGGCACGAGGGAAGCATCAGCACGCTCGCCTCCAGCAGCGGGTTCGTCTGCGACCTGTTCCTCCTCGAGCTCGCTGTCTGCCACTGGTTCAGCATCTTGGCCGTTTTTTACCATCTCCGCGTCCTCCTTGGCAATAACCTTGAGGTTGGAGATCATGCGATGCTTTAGCTGGGACGTCTGGGATATGAGACAGCGTGCACTAAATTTACGAGCCGCAACACTGTTCTCGTCATGCTATCATAACAATACACGGTACAGACGCCAAAGAGCATCATGCTCCAAAACCATACAACGTTCGCCCTGAACGCTTCAAGGCGTAAACGACATCCAAGGCGGTCACCGTTTTCCTGAGTGCGCCATCAGCGGCGTGACCCTGCCAGTAGATCCATGCACGAACCGTTTGGCGTGTTCGGTGTATGTGACTGAATCACGAATCACGTTTTCAAGGATCGCCTCATAAATAAGACCAGAGATGCGTTTGACGCCCCCACGACGTGCAAGGCAACGAATGGCCTGCGAAGGTGCTCGGACGCCTGTTCGCCGGTGGCGAGAAAGAACTGACCGGTTTGGTGATGCAATCTTACGGTGCCGCTTAGCACCCCCCTTGCCCAATCCCTGGAAAGTGGTGAGCAACGGGCAGAGTCACGACCTTGCCACATATAAGTGCTCGTTGTCACGTGACGGGTCCAATCTCATGATGCCAAGGGTCACAGATTATCACCGTCCGACACCGATCCAATGTCTATCGCCGCACCCGAGTTTCTGCTCTCCGTGCTCCCCCCGCGAACAACCGAAAAGGTCGACAGAGAGGGGAAGCGGATCCCCTTGGTGACTCTGACATTCGCCCAGTCGTTGGACGGCAAGATTGCTGGGAGCGGTGGGCGGCAGCTCATCTTGAGTGGCCCGGAGAGCATGCTTATGACTCACTGGTACCGTTCGTCCTTGACCACGAGTGTCTCCTTGCCATTTTTGACTCTAGGATGAGAGCTATGCATGATGCAATAATCGTCGGCATAGGCACGGCTCTTAACGATGATCCCCAGCTCAATGGTGAGTCTGCTCGATATTGTCACACCGTGCGCCTGTCTGTTCGTTGCGTGAATCGTCGCGACCGTAGTCCGTTTGATTCCAAATGCTGCCGAACTGCACATCAGATCACCGCGTCCGGTCATCTTGGACTCGAGCCTACGCCTTCGCACAGACTGCAAACTATTGAAAAACTTCAGAGATGGAAAGGGCCAACAACCCTGGGTTTTCTGTGCGTCAGATCTTCAGTTCCCGTGCACAGGAAAGGATGCGCGTAAATCTGAGCTAGAAGCTGCCGGGGCTATCGTATACGAGGTCCCGTGTATGTCCGGTAAAACCTTCCCCATCCCATGAAATTTGTATTCAAACAAGATGCAGGTTTTTTATCCATCCCTGGTCTCCTCCGAAAGTTGCACGAGCATGGCATTCGTAATGTAATGGTGGAAGGTGGAGCGGGCGTGATCGGTGCATTCATAAAACAGGCATATCAACCCCGTCACCCCAGGGAGTCGCCTCTTGTTGACACTTTAATCATCACTGTGGCCCCGACGTTGGTGGGAGACGGCGGGCTCGGATGCACACTTGACATTTCAGGAGATGAACAAAGCGTGAGCGATCGTCCAACTTTGTTCACGATGCCCACCTACTCTTTTTTACTTTAGATACCCAAGTTCACCCACGTGCGGACGGAACTGTTGGGCAAAGATGCTATTGTTGCAGGAAAATTCGCATGAGATGTATGCAACCAAGCTCGCAGATACTGATACATCCAATGGTGCAGAGCAGGTGATTGTACGTGGAAGAGATGGCGTGAATACTGAGGTGATATCAACCCCGTGAAACGATGACGGGTGTCTACGAAGTATGACAAAACGCAGGGTTTCTTTGAGCTCTGTCACAGTGACTGGCAATGCGTGCGGCAGCTTCCAAAGCGCGCTCGACAAGCAAACGAGGTGGCGATGTCGCAGGAGTACAGTCGAGTAGATCTAAAATAGTGCGGGCAAATACGCATACAACGCAATTTGGATCAACAGAACATACCTTTATACAGCAACACATATCGCATCACGCGCTGGATCGGTTGTATTGCGAGGTCCCTAACACTAAGTTTCCGACTAGGAGTTTGTCCAACCAAAGCCCGACCGTTTGCACTTTCTAGCTTCGGCGGGGACACAGTACCTGCCCGCCTCTCTACTTCGGTCTGCGGATGTTGACTTTCATCCACCCACCCATTTTTCTTGCTGGCAGTGCTTACCATCGGAAACACGGGGGGTAGCTGAGGGCTGAGAGAGACGGAAGTTCGTTTCGACGCGGATAAGGTGGAAGAGCTCGACATCCCTCTAGGTTTACGAATGCGCCACCTACCAGTCGAGCCATTGAGCTGAGGATCGTTTTCGTCCGTGAAAAACGATCCTGCCACAGCGCACCAGGACACCATCGTTGCCTCGAGCTCGTCTTCGGAAGCAACAAAGGCCGTAGAAACCCCCCACGCTGACGGATCCTCGAGGAAACGTTTCAGAAGCATTTCAGAAACCCGAACGAGTCCCGAAACGTAAGGGGCCATTGAAGGTGGTGGTGGTGTGGCAGTCTAATTCGAGTCAGGAAGTTGCGGTTGGATTGGTGGTGGGAGACAAACCTGAGCATTCAGCAACATCTTTAAAGCCTCCTGATACTTTTTCTCCGTTCGGACAATCTCCCGAGTGCATAAAAGCGCTTTCCTGGCAGCCTGCCAGACTGCCGCATCTTCCGCGTCCGAGACTGCACCCTTGGATGTCAAGGGAGCAAGTGATACATCGCGAGCGTTGGCGAGCCAGTCAGAGGTGGACGGTGAGGACGGCGGAGAAGTCATGGGAGAAAGCATGTTTTCACATCCTCTTCTGCTGGAAAAATGGGTGCTGCTCGAAGATCTTGAAAAAAGGATGCTTCTGCTCTGATCGGAAAGGTCGTTTATCTTGCGAGCTCTTTCAAGTCGGTCTACCAGGTCATCGTCCGATATGCTATCGTCCTCCACAGCGATTCCCATACTAAACCGATCGGAGAAAGCCGATGGATTTGTTAGGTGACATTTTCGATTCGTGACGTGAGGTATCCCTATCCAGGCTAACGACGCGAGAAACTCGGTACTTCCACTGGTTCGTGATGAACTCGTCCCGAGGGATTGGACTGTCTTGGAGGGATACTCGACAGAAGCGTTAAAATCGGTTCGACGGTTATGCCATGGATGATGGAGGGGCTACTAGACGTTATTGCACTGCATGGAGAATTACAGATGATGAAGAAGCTCACAATACCAATTTCAAAGGGTGAAGATGGTCTGATCTGGGGCAACGAAATCTGTCGTTTGTGAGTGTTCGCTGACGGCAGGGTATCATAAGGTTTCCGTAGAACACCTTTTAACGCTCGTCGACGAGATGAAGAAGGTGAAGAGGGTAAGGAAGTGGTCTTCTCAGCGCGGAATCCGGCAGATCTTGACGGATTAGGAGCGGAGGATCGAGGCTTCGACGTGCAAGTGATCTGTGCGCTCCAAGGAGCCTCAAGTGTTCCGCATTGTGAGGAAGGGTTTTCTATCAGGGCTGGTGTGTTTACCACAGACGTGCTGTGTGAGGGCTGAGTAGGACTTTGGGGATTCATACCCCTATCTCTGCGCAAACCATGTTCACTGAAGGTTCTTGTACACACCACGTCTGGTAAGATGATCGGTGGGGATTTAGAAGACATGGGCTCGGGGGTGGAAATATATGGGTTTGGCAGATCTAGCGAAGAGTGGGTAGGGTAATTGAACACAGAGTGTTGTGGGACTCCAAGTTGTTTCCGAAGCATCTGGGGATCTGAAGACAAGAAAACTCCGGGGAATGTGGCACAGTGTATGGACATGGAGCGAATGTGCTCGTATGCCCAGTCCAGCCTTTGTGTCAGATCATCCGTCCGGGCAATTGACGTGTCATGGGAATCTTGGTCAAAAGAAGAACGATGGGAACCCGTTGGGCCGAGGTGCGCATCGACACTGCTGGGTGACGGTAGCTTGCACCAAAGGGAGTCTTGATATGTCGCGTGTGGTTGCACTGGGCAGTCGAACTCGGGCACGATGATGAAATCGCTCGTGGAGGAGGAGTCATCAGACAAGTATACGCTGGAGACGCGGCTCCTAGAGCGACTTGCTGTAACGCTTGGGGGTATGTCTTGCTTGGCGTAGAATCTTCGAAAGGGGATAGACAGTCGCCAGTGTTTCTTCTCCCCAGACATGCCAGAAATGTGTTCTACATGGATGGGGACCAAGCTCGAGCGAGATTTACTTGCGAGAGACCTTGGCGTTGCTGCCCGTTCGCCGGCTGGCTGCGACGATGCAATTTCGGTTCAACTTGCTCTGTCGCCCCCTATGCACCCTCGCATACGTCACGTGATACATGTTCATTCAGTACTAATTTAGGTCATGAAAACACATGAATCCCATCCGCTCACTCCTCCGAGTTGCTATCATACAGCACCACGTACTCCAGTGGCTCCGAGTGGGTACGGGTATCCTGCCACTCCGCATCCTCGTCATCCGACGTTGGCACGCTCACAAGCGACACCGAAGAAGCGTCGGACTCAGGATCCCCAATCTCATCCATCGCAGTTTCCGTGGATGGTAGTGAAGGTTGGAGCGCATTTCGGAGCTCATCGCCTGCACTAGTCGAGTTGGCGGCGTGTGCGCTAGGCATTACCATTAAGGATGCTGCGAGCGAATGCTCGCTCGCCTGGTCGGAATGGTGGTCTACGACCGTCAAACTGAATCTCGGCCTCAGCTACAGGTCCCCCTCCAGGTTGAGATGACTTACCCAATCTTCACACCATTTCCAAAGAAATTTCCGCGACCGTCACTCAGACGCCAATAACTGACGTACCTCCCCGGAATATCTGGGGCCTTGACAGACGTCAGATAAATCCCACCCCCATTCTGGTATCTGTAGGGACCCACCTTCAAGTCCCCCGTCCATATATCAAGGGCTTGTCCTGGGCGCACAAATCCGACCTTCGCACTGAGAGCTGCACTGTCAATGCGCTCCGAGGTGAACGTCTCTCCGGCAACAAATTGGATTTCAGTGGTCGGGGGCCAAGGCAGCCCCCCATTATTCAGCATATGCCACCCTTTAACAAACTCTGCTCCTGGGGGAAAGATCTGCCCCTCAGGCACATTGGCGTCGCCCACGAGGTCCGAATCCAAAGGGATTTGCTGCAATGCATTTTCCATGACTATTTCTTGCTCACCGTCATCAGGGAGTTGTTGGATGACACGATGCGGTTCCTGGGCACTAGACGACATAGGTGGGGGGGTCACGTAGCCACTAACAATTGATTTGGTACCAGACACCGGGGAAACCGAACGCGAGTGCTCAGAGGTAGCAGGAGTTGCTGGCACCATTGCCTCCGCAACGAAGGGCTCACGGGAAACTGGCATCGTAACACTATCTTCCATGACATTGACAGCTAGATCCTCAGTCTTTGAAACCTGCATGGCATTCAGATGCATCATTTCTTGGTTCACTCTGGGCCACAATTGATAGTAAATGTCCAATGGTGAAGGAATCGACCGGGGAGATTTGGGTGGCTCGACTACTTGCGATCGCGTAAGAGTGACAGAAGTGTGAGCTTCCGCGCGCACTGGGCTACCGGGTGGACTGAGAAATTCTTCAACGGGAGGCATCTGGTCCTCGGCCGCGTTGGCAGCTTGTCCAGATACGACAAGTGTAGTTTTGGGAGACTTCACTGTGGTCCGGGGTGGGCTTGGGGGAAGTAAAGGGAACGACTCGTCACAGTCCGAGGTACGATTTCGACTGGATAGTTCACCAGTCGTCCCGGATTGCCCTATTCTGTAGACAGACGGGATAACAGTGTCAGGGGTCTTCAACTTTAACATAGGATGGTTTGGCGGATGAACAGGAATTGGAAGGGCTTCACAGTCGCCACACAAGTCAAAATCAGGACAGCCTGGATGCATGCACTGCCGAAGGATTAGCGAGCGAGCGAGCGAGGCGTTATAGGTATTCTTACTTTGTAACGAGCGCCACGAATCGTTTTACGACACGCTGGGTTCAAAACATGTGCTTAATGATACATCAATCCATGATTCGTGACAACGTACAGTCGCACACCGCAGGATGCGCAACCTGGCGAAGCGGGATAGAATCACGCATCTAAAAAGTCCATGATCAGGAAGGACAGTTGATATTGAATGCCACATCCTCACCATCAAGTCTTCTGGTTTTATCACCTTGACGAACCCGTGGTTCGGGTGCTGCTCCGTTGTTATCCTGCAAAGAGGGTCAGATTACTGATCCCCTGCACATGCGAAACGCCGAACCTGAAACAAGACGAGCACGCATCATAGTCTGGTTCGGTTAGTTAGTATTTTAACGCGGTACACTGCAAGAAAAAGCCACCTGGGCAAACAACACATTTCTGACGAACGCTTAGCCCGACAGCTGAGATATAGCGCACAAACTCACATAGCGTTCGCCAATGATTCCTGAATCGCAGAGATTGCAGGTTGCAGAATGGCGAATAGGTGGGTTGGTGGAGGCGGCAACTGGGCCTTGTCCAACTTGAACATGATCAGAGTTGGAAACCAGTTGGCCATTCCTGAAAGACCTGTGCCCGCCGCCTTGGACGGTGTAAACACATACGCGTCCAGGAGTTTCTACATCGATAAATTCGTGAAATGGATCATGTCGTTCCGTTGCCCCAGATTCCACGCAAGTAGTGCAGAGATCGTAATCTAAAATCCGGATGAGGGGGCAAAGTCCTAGCTGACTCATTCGACATACCGGGACAGTCCAAACACTTGTGGCGAACACCTATTATGGTTTTATCGCATCCATCACAGATAATACCGCGATGCACAGGGGGTGATTCACTAGCCAGACTCGAAGATGCAAAGGCGGGGGGTTCAGAATCCTCTAACATCGTATCGCGGGGCTTGGTTTCACCCATAATTTGCACTGATGCTTGAGAGGAAGAGTTCGCTGAGCGTTGCTCGACAAGGTGGGAAGGGCCAAAACTCAGAGTGTGGGCACTATGGGACTTGGAGAAACAGCTGGGGCACTAGGGACGCATGAGACAATCATCCAAGGTTTCCAATCGGTCAACTCACAACAGCATGCCAAGGACACTTGACACAACCATACCAAACGCCAGCAAAGCTAGTTCTGCAGACGAAACACCATCGAGAAGCCTCTGGACGAGCACCGACGGGGGGGTCTCTGTGGGGGGGAATGATATCGGGACCAGAGACTGTACAAGCAGAAGCATCGGTAAGTTTGTGCCCTACATAATCGGGGCCAAGCGTTCTGTACAGAATACGTTCTAGGTCCCCTTTGAATGAAGACAGTAGAATTTCAATGTCTGCCTTGCCCTCGGCGATAGGGCAGCACGGGGGAGTTCGTGCCGCGCCACGCTCATGAGTAGGCCGTGACTCGTTGGGTGGCGGAGAGAATATTATCGGAGGAGGGGGAGGGAGAGGCGGCCTTTTGGATGGCGGAGGCGGTGGATAAACGCAAATAGTCGACAGCTGCAGTGGCGAGCATGGAAGTACAGGTGACTGCGAGTCCAGAGGTGATACACAACTGCGAGGGGGCGCAGCAAGAGGCGGCAACTTGAGTGTGGCGTCCGACGAGGGAAATGTAGTATACAGTGATAGCCTTTCTGACACACTTGGAGTCTTCTGCGGGCCCGTTTGGTCGAAGACGGTGAATCGAAGCAAAGGATTGGGCCACCGACGACGCAAAGGAGCGATGTAGGAATCATAATCTTCGGCAGAGTGCACCTCCTTGCCGACCAGGATGCGCCCGGGCTTGAAGGCATCGGGAGAGAAGACAAGCCTAGATAGATAATAATTACGGCTGATGGGAAACAGTCGGTAGAGCTAGGGGGCCGTGAGCGCTGGCTGGCGAGAGGGGATGGACACGAGGGACGGACCTGATGGTGGAGTTGATCGTACGAGGGGAAGAGAACGGGGTCAGGAAACGTGAACCTCCGGGTCTCGTTTCTGTACGTGGCCTTGACGGTGAACATGGTCGCTCTTCAAGAAGGGGGACTGGCTCGCGGCAGTCATTTAAGGGTGTGACACGGCGTGACACGGCTGCGGACGATGGCGTCGCTGCTCTGCACGACGAGATTCGACCGCGCGCTGGAGACGTTCGGGTGGAACGATGCGCCCGACGGCTCGCCGTCCCCGTACCTCCTGCTCGCACACCAGCTCGACCGTCTGCGCGCCTCTGCCCGCTTCTGCCGCTGGACACTCCCCGACGCGCTCCACTACACCGCTCTCAAGCACGTCTGCGACGACGCTGTCCGCGACGCAAACGGCGCTGACGCCCTCAAGGTGACCAGACCCTCAGCTCCTTGTCGATCGTTCACTCACGCCTCTCCCCAGATACGTGTCGTCGTCTCGCCGTCCGGAAAGGCCTCTGCATCGGCCTCCCCGATCAAGCCATTGTGCTATGATCCAACGGCAGCGTCTCGCTTTGTTCCTGGTGTGGAGACTTGCATCCGATCGGTCCCGATACTCTCGCTCTGTGTTGACACACAGCCGACCTCTGGCACCGTTTGGATGAAGACCACAAACAGAAAACCATACGATGACGCTCGTGCACGCGTTGGCATTCCCCCGCTGGGTGCGCGCGTCTCCCACAGTCCCGCTCCGAGCCAACCGGACGATGTTATCCTGTTCAACATTTCGGGAGCCATCATGGAAACATCGACATGCAACATTGCTTTTTACCGCCAGGGGAGGTGGCTCACCCCACCACTGACAGTGGGCTGCATATCCGGTGTCTTCCGACGATGGTTGTTGGAGAACGATTGCATCCACGAGACTGACGGCCATTCCATATCATTAGACACCATCGAAAACAATGAATGGGTGCTCGTCTTCAACGGAGTGGCGGGTTGTCGGCTTGGGCGAGTGTGCCGCGAGTAGACATCTTCAATGGTTGGCGGTGGATCACGATACATGGTCCAAAAGGTACTCCTGCTACCTCGAGTCCTCCACCGTCTCCCCGTCTGTACCGTCGAGTATCCCATCATCCATTTCGTTCAACATGTAATCCACGACAAAACTCTCCTGAACCAATCGATCGAGCCTTGCGAGGTGTCGTCGTGTATAAGGAATCAAACCATCCACGACATCCCTCAGCGTGATCGGTTGCCGCGAGTCGTGATCAGAGCCGGACTCGTCATGTTTCAAGGCCGCAGTGACGTCTTCTGCCCGCCGCAGCTTCAACACAGCGTGCAGAACGCTTTGTGCCACACCGCTCGTTTTTGCATTTGTGTTCCAATCGCGGATGTATCGTACCAGTAGAGACAGGTCCGGACTTGGAAGCGTACGTAGGACTTCATCCAGCGCGTGGTTGCCGCTCACAGACGTGTCACTCTGTTCCGACGCGATAGATCGAATATTGCCAAACAGCGCGAGAAGCCTTCCTGGTTGCTGCATAGCAAGCGCTAGCTCAATCGCTCTTCGATAGTCGTGTATAGCAAGATAATTCATAAAATCTTGCTCTCTGCACAGCGTTGTAGTCAAGCGGGGATAATAGCGACTGTCCTCACCTAAGTACTTGGTTGGCGCGCTTCGCCTCCCTTTCTTTCTCCTCTTCTTCCGTACAGTCTTGCCAGAACGTGACTACAGAGTCGGCAGCTCCAGATACAATTATTGCCTCGTCAGTGCTAATAGCAAGTGCCCAGATCTATAGAGTCGTTTAAATCAGTCCCTTGCTGGAAGACATATGACACATACCTTGTCCTCGTGGTTGTCGAGAGTCGCCACGCACGTCTCCTCCCTCGCGTTCCACAGCTTCACTAGCCCGTCAGATCCCGTACTCACCAGGTGCGCTCCACCGTTTATGAAATCAACTCGGAGAACGGAATTGGTATGTCCCTCAAATGTGTTGGTGCAAGTAAAGTCCTCGAGGTTCCAAAGCTTGACCGTCTTATCACTACTTCCAGTAGCCAACACACGTTCCGTCTTCCCGAATTTGACATTCCACACGCCTCTCTTGTGGCCTTTGCAACACCCTATGCGCTGAATCTCTCCGTGCGGAGGCTTCCCTCGAGGGCCGGGTGTATAGCGAACCCCATAAATGTTTGCAGTGCGGTCTTGTGAACCGGAGGCCAGAAGCTGATCATTGGGCGCCACGTCCAGAGAATTGATGTCCTTGTCGTGGGCTCTATGTGTCGTAAGACTGTTGCATTTCATTGGATCTGCACCAGCGAATGACAATGGGAGTTCTGACAAATCCCACATCTTGATCGTGCGATCTTGACTTCCAGTAAAGAGGAAACGAGGATGGGAACCACGTTCGCCGTATACTCTGGACATGGCGACAGAACCGATGCCCTCCGTATGTCCCTCGCAAATAGCGATGCAACCCCACCCATCAGTATCCGGCTGTTGTGCAAAAGCCCATATTCGCGCCGACCTGTCCTTGCTTCCACTGGCGAAAAAACGACCATCCAAATCATGGTCCAGAGAAAGCACTATATCGGAGTGACCGGCCAAAACTTGTGCATCCAGATTAGAAACGGAATATATGCGGATGAGGGACGAGTTGGTGGCAAGTGCGACCTGAGTATCTCGGAATCTCGTGTCGCTAGATGGCCCCGCAGAGGAACGCGGTGGTGATAAAAAGATAGCATCGACGATTTCATCGTTGTAGCCAATCATATGACGAACCAATGATCGAGATTTCAGGGAGTAGAAAAAGATATTTTGGTCTGCATGTGCAGAAACAATGGCGTCCGCAGCAGGGAGGTAACTGGGCTCCGAGGACGATGAGAAACACTTGCAAGGACGAAATTATCACTCACAGCGCATCAATGATTTGCCTCTGCGCCCCCTGGACAACATTGGTCCCAGAATCCGCGGTCAATGAATAAATGACGGAGCCCTGCGTGAGATCCCAAATGCGGATGACACCCTTGTCGCCAGCAGTGAAAAAGTGAAGCACTGGGGATTTTGCAGTGAGGCTGTTTAGCTCCGAGTGTACGAATCCTACGGCTTCGATACTTTCCATGACTGGAATAGTCTTAGAAAGGGTCGGGGCCACGGTGGGGGTGTTCCCTTTACTCTTTTTGCGGATACTTGCATTGGTTAAACGGGAACTTGCGAACATATCCCAAAGCAGGACTACAGAGTCTCTTCCTCCGCTTATGAGCCATTTTCCATCTGGCGTCACATCCAGACCTCTGGGGACGGAAACGTGACCTTCTAGAACGGCAGTTGGTTGGAGTACTCTCTGGTCATTTCTCGACGTCGCCATCAAGTCGAACAGGCGAATCCGAGTATCGACTGAAGCAGTCACCAGCTGAAAAGTTCTCGCCGAGCTGGCAGTTGACGGATCCAAGGGAAAATTAAATTTTAGAGCGCTCACGACGCCCCCGTGCCCCTTGAAAATATGAGTAACGTGTCCAGCGGAAATGTCCCAGACTTTGACAACGCCGTCCGCTGAGCCAGATGCAAGGAATGTCGACGTTGGGTCGATTGTGCAAACATGTACTGGTGCATCGTGAGCATGGGCGACAACTCGGGAGGGATGTACAAGCTGGCCGGAACAGACTTTTGGAACATCAAACAATCTGAGAGAAGGGGTCGTCGTGAATAAGATGAGGTGGGCAGCGGAAGGCGACAGACAAAGTGCTGTAATGGATTCGGATGCCTTGAGCGAATGAAGCGAGTGGGTGTCAAGGAAGAAATATGCGGACAAGACGTACGCATGGGAACCTGCAAAGCAGCTTTCCACTGGATGGTTCTGTCAATAGCGCCTCTTCCGCGAGGCATGTAACGATCTTGGATCCATCGGGGGCAGCCGCAATAGGACCGGCCGTGTGCAATGGCTCGATCGTCCGCAGTCGTTTGTAACTTTCGTTGACCAGTTAGCTAGCTGCCGTGCGTGCACACTAGAAGACCCTACACAGTCCTTGCCCTGGGCCTCTGTGTGCCGGCCATCCTTGTTTCAGGGAGATGGTGTCTCTAATGTTTTCTTTTCGATAAGCGGCCCTGAAATTTGACGGACATGACGCACCCCTCAAAGTGTCTGGTCACAACGCGTAAATTAGTACACGGGCCCTCGGCTTAGTGCGCATTGCCCACACGACCGATCAACAGTACACAGAACAATTAACGTCGTCTATCCTAGTGCAGTCCCTGCAAAATAACGTGTGCAACCTATCAGAACGCTTGAGTGTCCAATGCAGCGCTCAGATGTGGTCCTCGTGGCGAGCTGTCATACAACTATCCCAGTTGTTTTTGAAGTCGGAGGGCGGTCTCCTCTGCAGCTCTTCTCAATCGGGTTTCTTCACTCGCAATCCTTTCTACTTCCCTTCTCTTTCGACCTTCTTCTTCCAGTAAACCTTCTGCTGCCCTCAATGCTGCTTTCGCTCGCGCAGCTTCAGCCTGCGCCTCGGCGAGCTGGTCCGATATGCGTAAAGAAACAGATATCGCATCAGCGGCTTGTCGTCGTAGTCCCGCCATTTCTATCTGCATTCGGTCGATAGCACCATCATCGCCGGTAGAGTACACGCGGCGGCCTTTGTCTGAACAGTAAAGACGTGTTGCAGCCTCATGGATCCCAAGAATGTCTAGACCGGACCCCGATGGGTTGTGGTGACGCGGTATGACCATGTCTTCTTCGCTTTCGTATTCGTCTTCCGAACTGTTACGCCCGGGCGGGCTATCCTGCCTCTCCGTATGTCCTTCCGAATCGCGTTCATATGTCCGCATAGAAGATATCGCTCCCGGTGTGAAGGGAGGTGAACTTGTAAACGTACTGCGCTCCGCAGATGTTTCCTTCTGCTCCAAATACTTTCGTGGTCGTCCGCGCGTCCTTTGCTGATCCGATGGCACTGAATCAGTCTGGGACGGACCAGACACAGCTTTGGACGCTCGACCACGCTTCCGTGGTCGCTTCGTGCCGGGAGGAGCAGAAAGATTCACTGTCCAGTAGGAGCCAAATCCCGGGTCAGTAACTGGACGGGGTTGCCGCTCAAATAGCCTGTTCAGGGACAAGTGGTGACGAACAGATTGCTGAAGGGAAGGAGTCAAACCAAAGAGACTGCAGGGGTACACCCATCATACCTTCCATGTTGGACCAGCATTTCGAAAATATGCATATTTGTCTTCCATAGCCGCATAGATCTCTCTGATCGTTAATCGCTTCTTCGCGCTTCCTAGTATCGCACAACGTAGAATAACAGGAAGTGTGTGTTGTGGTCGTCCGTCTGTGTCTGGGAGACAATCAAGGGTGTCCGGGCAATTAGGATGCAGTTTGTGATCATCGCATTGAGGATTTCCCTGGAAAAGATCACCACTTTTACCCATCGGGTTTGTGGTTGTGTCCGACGCAGACTCAGTTCGTCCCTCCCAGCTCCGTTGCGCCGAGGTTGGTCTGACAAATTTTAGGGGGAGTCAGGGAAGAAACGTGAGCAAAGAAGAATCCAACCAACTCGCAGGAACTGGATAGGTATTCTTCAGGATTCAAAAGGTTCTGAATGCTGGCCATTCTGGTGTGGCATTGAGACGGTGGCATCATACCAACACAATGCACGCCTTGTCATGTTATTGTGGGTCCAACGAGATTATGTAACTACGCTTACTACATCTGGTAATTGCTATGCAATCCGTACGAATAGCCCACGGGCCAACCAGGCTCCCCTCGAGCGACCGGATAGTTCGCGGCCACAGGTGCTTCTAGGATGAGTGGATTCATGCTGGGAGATGGTTGCTGGTAGGTCCCGTGTACAACGTTCGTCGCACGCGGCCACCACTCGTAACCGGGATAGTACGACGCCGACGGCTCGAAACCCGGCATATCAAGACCCAACATGTGCGCCATCATGCGGGTGCTGATGTCTTGGACCCCTTCAATAGATGTAATCCGCTCTTTTGAAACGGAATCCACAAATGCTTCTCCTTGAAGGGGGTTGGTGCTCTTCTCCCCCCCAAATGCGTCGTCGGCGCCTCTTTTCTGCCTATCGCGGGCTTCCAGCATGGGCGCAAGGTTGCTATCTACTTGCACCTTTGCGCCATGAAGTAACTCCCGTGCTCTGGCTGCACTGGGCCAAGTCATCTACGAACGTGTGAACGCACGTCTAGAACCATGCGAGGTATTGGCACGCACTTGCATGTCCTTCAGCGCACTCAGCGATTGCTGAAGACCGATGTAGGCTTGCACATTTGATGGGCGTAGCGTCACTGCAAGTAACGAAGGTAGGTCCATGGGAAAAGCTGCGTAAGCCAGGACTTACGCGTCATGATATGCATGATCCTGCATACACGTTAAGGTGTCGTTAGATAGCATAGGTTAATTAACTCACCCTGCACTAAGGATATATGGTGAAAAAAAAGGTGACGCATGTTTGATGTTGTAGTGATCGTGATATGTTGTCACTGAATCACGTTTAATAAGGATCTCAGCATCCAAATCATACTACTAACCAATCGTACTGATGTAAGTTGCAGCACTTTGACATTGGTCGAAGGCTTTCAGCGAGGTCGTATTAGATCCAGGATGCGGATTTTGTAAAATCGGCTCAGAGCTAAAGAAATCAGATTATGTGTACCGCGTCCTTGGATCAAGGTCGTACCCTTTCCAATTCGGTATACTATGCAGAAGTTGCGTCAGTAATCTAGCTCAAGGCGGACCCTACTTACAAGGCTCTGTGTAGTAGTAGTACGGCGGACCAATATTTAACATGGATATATAAGACGAGGGCCGGCGGCGTATTCCTTTTGCTGGTAGGGTCGAAGCTTAGGTCGTCGGGAAGCTCGAGGTACCATTGGTCAAGACGAGCTTCCAGGTTACTCAAGACAGATCGTCTGGAACCACGCTTTGTGGTCTTTACTGGATAAATCAATGACACAATCGACCCAATGATCACGGCTAAACAAAACACATTTTAATTCGGTCGGGCGACAGTCATGAAGGAAACTAACAGAGCGACGAGGCAGCTCGAAAGCACCGCATGATGAGGATGTTTGATAAGGATCGCTGCGACGCTAGGCCGAGTTGGTCGCTTAGATGGGAATCGTCCTCATACTGCAGTGATAGTTAACATTGTCCCTTTGAGCTCGCACAGCTCACCTCTTCCGCATCTGGTAGCAATGTGTCGAAATCATTCTCGTCAATGCATGTCGGACGTCCTGACACGGCATTGTAAGTTACATACGCACGAACGTTGAGCCTACACGAACCCATGTAGGTAGAACTATATCTTGAACCCAAAAGTTGAGCCGGGTCCAATATATCAGATAGAGAGACGCACTTGTCCGCGATGCAACAAGCCCACCATATTTGTTTCCTCATTTGATTTTCTTCGTCAGTGAACATTTTCTTCCCGCTAAATTCCCAATTATCTGCTGCGCGGTTGAGGCCCAAGTCCAACGCCTGTGTTATCATTCATCATTGCCAGCTCGAGACCAAATATTAGCACATATAACGCACCATTCGAATTGCCATTCCTTTCAAGCAAGATTGTTCAGATGCAAAGGCAAACACGTGCAATTGGTATCACCACACCGATATATAGCCAGCCTTGTTCCATGGACCCTGAATGTTGGGTCAGCACAGAAGACAGTCAATTTCTTGCGCGACCCTACCAATCCCAAATTCACGATAACCAAGGAGAAGTAAAGCCTGACAGGTCGATACCCGACAATTTTGTGACACTTGCGCTAAACATCAAAAAGATATTGGTGCTCAAAATGGTAGACCGTAAGGAGGAGCGCGAAGTACCAAGGACACCCCTGGCTTGAACGAGGTAATCGCACCCGGCGTCCCATATCTTGTCTATTGGTTCTGGAGCACCCTCATCGAGATAGCGGGCGGCGACGGAAAGCATCGACAGAAGTAATAACTTGCTGACAACCTGCGACGTCTCTGGGGGAGATGGATGCGGATTATTGTTCAGACCTGGAAGAGTCGGATTGCCTATGGTGCTAATACAGGGTAAGCACCCGTTCGGACATTAACGCAACACAGGTGAACCTTCTTTTCCTATCGTAAGTGGAAGTATGAGGAACGAGTTAGATGCAACCACAGAGTGAACTTACCATTCATTATATTCTCGTAAGAAGCGACCCTTGTGGATAACAGGGAATATTGGGTGAGCATACGAGAAGTATAATTCAAGCAGTCGCTCCTGCACATCCAGAGGAGGAAACACAACAGGGATGTCGGCCTCCGGCGGTATGGTAGACAGATGTGCCTTGGCGGTCGGCCAGAAAGGTGCCATCGGAAGCCTCCTGCAAATGCAGGGTCAGAATATCTCCATGATTGAAGAAAGGCAACGCGACCAAACTCCGCCATCAGAACGGCTATCAACCCGATCGTTTCGGATAAGGAGGTGGAGACCACTGGCTTTCCCGTGATATCTGACCTAGGTTGTGTGAGTAAATCAGTGCATCGATTAAAGCAGTGTACCTCTTGATTCTCATCTAGCGACAGTTGCCCAAATGCAGTAGCACACTGAGACTCATCCATCTCTTCCGAATCTGAAAACATGTAGCGTGAGGTTGATTGAATGGCACTTTCAAAATTATCAAATCACCGGAGGATGCTCCCATTGTATACATCTCGTTCCAATCTGGATAGTTTGGACCTCCCTCTGAATCTGATTTATCGAGTCGGCGGCGCTGTGGCAAGGGGGCCCCACCAACCGCACGAGAAGATGGTTGAGACGTGCTAGAACTATGAGGACCTTCAAGTGCGCTGTTCTTAGACAAGCGAGCAGCCAAGCGATCTTGCCATTCTGTAGTGGGAACACTAGACAAGCCATGGTCTTTCCTTGTGTTCACAAAAAGCTTGTTTGTAAAATATCCAGAGACGATTACCTCTCGAAGAAACATTCTCCCGCGACATACGTGACTGGCGCCTAGACCATGTGACATCACTAGAAGTCTCGCTGTTTCGGAAGATACAAGCGAAGAAATCATCTTTGGTGCTGCCTATAGGCTGAGAGAGGCGCCCAGAGGGACCCTGGATTTGACGTCAGTCGCAACGACGCCGTCTCCAAGAGGGCGAACATACAAATGGTCCACTATCCACCCTGTTTAATATGTCTCTGGCTAGCTCGTCTTGTCGGATGTCAGCCAACAAGTCCTGGATGCGACGGTCCGGACATGCTAGTAGTGCGCCGAGCAGTGACTCGACTTGCTGCCATCGACGTTCAATGGCCTGGATATATCCCTTCGGAGGCCCACGCTTATAGCTGGGACCTGGGACACACCGTATGAGTCCTTCAGCTATATTCCCGGAGCAAAGGCGTACCTAGAAAGGTGCAGACTAAGAATAGGGAGTTCGTCAGGGCTTCGATGACAATATATTTGAGGGAGCAATACCATGGCCTCCAAGGACACACCCTTTGCAGGTTCCCGGAGTGCTGGAGGGTTCGCACTTGCTCTTAGTCTTCCTACACTGATCGCAGGCTAGCAGAACTTAATTAGTGAGTGAAGGGGGCGCAGTAAACGGATATGCTGTCACCCCTGCTACTTCTTTTGCGGTTGGGCAGGGTGTCCTGGTTTGATTCTGCCTCTGAGTGCTCAGATTCGTTCCACTGAGCCGTCGACATGGGGGCAAGGCGAAAGTTGTCAGCATGACTCTTGACCCTGATGAGTAATGAACCAGATGAAGCGCCGAGATTCGGCAGTAACCTTGTTCACACTTCTGCCAGGAATCAGAATCAAGATGGCGAGATGCAAAGAACACTCGATACGAATTGTTTCCATTGTACACAACAACTTGATTAGTATTTACATGGAACAAAGAGTGAAGACAGTTAGGTACTATAGGCTCATACGTTCCCTTTCGCTGGCGAAGCACTCACCCAGACCCGTTTAAAGGGACTGGATGGTAATGCTGCGCGTAGGGATGAGCAGGGGTATAACCCGGCCCGGTACCATGGACCATACCCGCACCCGTACCTTGGGGAATATCCGCACCCGACATGCAAGTCCGGGTCACGAGGCTAACGAGTGAAAAGATACCCCAGGTATACCCCAGGGTTTGCAGTAATGTAAACAGCGAGACTGGGGGTGCGTCGATGCCGAATCTGTTGTACGTGCTATTGACTGCCCTGCACATCCTTCTGGTTCGTGCGTTGTGGTGCTTGGGTCGTCTGACCATCCGTTGTTGGCGTCGTCGATTGGCATTCGACCGCCTTGCTCTCGTTGGAGTGGTGGTCCGCTGGTGCATCTGTATTTGGTCTGAAAGATCTGACTCACTGGTTGACACCATTCATCGGCATCTGCTCCCTCAACAACACTCTTGCCAACCTCTCCACCTGTCCTCTCTTCAAGCGGCGGGTCCTGTGGGTCGTACATGCACTCGTCTGGTTGCCATGGTCGACTGTCTTGCTCTTGTTGGAACGGCGGCGTGCTGGCGTCCGTTGGTGCGTCTGCGTTAGCGTACGAACGGGTGGGGAGCGAGAGCATTCGTTGGGCATCAGAACCCAGAACCCTGTAGCGAGGAGAGAATGACGAGGAGAGAATGAGTAAGATGAAGTTAGATACTTGGCTTTATTTCTGAATGGATGGGGGGTTCTTGTAGTGTGATATGTTGTATCGTCATTGTTGTGGCCGTGGTGTTGCTGCAAATGTGAGGGTGGGGCGTGGCAGGAACATTAGCACAAACGGGCAGGAGGACCTATGAATGCCCCCAGATGTTGGGAGTGAGGGACGGTTCAGTTGGAAGGGTTAGAAGACGTTCCAACGCAGCGATCATTCACGATCGTCATCGGGAACGAAAAGAAGAACGTGGACCGATTACAGCCCCCTCCTACGCCACCGTACGCATTCACCCACCACCGATCGATATCGCAACACCTCTGCCAGGACCTATGCTGGCCTTTTTTAAAAGCTCGTCAGCTGTATGGCTGACTAGTGACAACTGACTGAGCATACCGTTATTATATTTAGATAATTCTTCCCATACGCGGTGTCCACAGCCACAATTCCCCCACGTGATCTTGTCTTCGCACGATGCCCCGATTTGGCGAATCGCATAGCATACACACAAGTACATGATCAGCACAAAATAATCTACAGTTGCAGCTTCGTCCAACAAGATGGAGGGTAATCCCTACTTGAGAGGACTGTATGAAAGAGGAAGTAATATAAACGAGTCCATGGCCTTCGCGAGCTGGGCGGTCTATGGTGTTGTTGGTCATTCAACTCTCATGCAGAGCATGAAGCGCACCTTGGAGACTGTCTCCGCCCACCCATCAATCTGCCAGGCCTTCTCCCTTGTTTCCTTCCTGGTCTCGAGGCTCCTGACGCAACAGTGAGAACACATTCTTACCCGTGGTCAGACTCTCACTGACGGGTATTGCCACATGTGGTGCACTTGATGGAGGCTGCCAATCTGCGAGAACCATGCACCAACTGGTGCGACAAATTTGCGACGAGCCTCGATGCCCCTCCGCCTGGAAGCACGGATCAGCCATGGAGACGATACACAACAGGCTGTCAAAAACACACCATGCAGTCTCCCACTCCAAAAGGGTGCCCGGTTTCAATTGATAACTTCGGAGCTCAAAAATACCGCCTTGGGCGCGTGGTGGGGCAGTTGGGAAGAATGCGAATTCTTGGGCAAGTTGTGTAGAACGGGAGACCACGTAAGGGAGAAGTGCCTTGTAAGATTTAGCGTGCTGGAAGGGGGTAAATACTATGCAGGAACAGAACCAAGTCAGGGGCACTACCTCTGAGTTCCTGATGAGTTCCACTGTCTTGTCATAACCGCCATAGTTCTCATACTCGAGTATGTGGACTGCGGTTTGGGCTCTTATCAATGGGGCACTCTGACAGCGCACAACGGACACCTACCAAACGTGTCTTGGTTACCAACCAGTGTCTCCCAGCTGCCTGTCAGCTTGACATGTAGCCTTGGGTCATCCTTGATGGCCGCATAGTACTTTTCGCTACGACCGCCCATTAGTCTACTGCCACCATCCGCCAGAAAGTCACGCACGCAGCGGCTTTGTACTCGTCAAGCGAATCGGGTTTCACCTGATGGACTATCCAACCATGAGATGCCTTAGCACGATGTGCACCAATTACCCTACCTTCGAACCCGTGGACATATTTGCCTCTGGCGACGAGCCTCGAGTGCTGCTGTATCTCAAGTTCACCCGCCTTCCGGGCATCGGGTGATCCATGGAGCAGCGTCTGCCGCATGTCCTTAGTGTAACAGCGTCGAGAATACACATGCGCTACCTGGACTGAAATAGAGCGCTGCGCTCCTTTGAACGCGGTGGACTTGAGTGCACTCTTTGTTGCCAGGTGGAACATCACCGAGAACCCGTGCGAGAGGAGGCAAGTTGTCGAACTGGGATGAAACCAGTGCAGTGGCGGTATAACCGGTGGGTGCGAACAGACCAAAACAACTGCACAACGCCAGCTTTTTGTACCACACGAGCGTATTCTACACATTGCGCGACACAGACCTCACCCATACCTCGTATATCACCCACGGGAGAGAAACGTCTTCGCCAGCCGTAGCTCTATAAAACCGGGCGTGGTTCCCCGCCATCCGCACGCTGCACTCCAGTAAACGGCCATCAGGATCACGAGTTGGCTCTGCTGGCAGCATCACGGGTTGAACCAAGAGCTGGTATGGTGATGGGAGCTGCACTCCCACTAGGCCTAAGCAACGTGTATCGTACAATCGTGATGCTTACCCAGTGTGCTCCATCGGAAGAACATTCATATTTCGCTATACGCAGGATTCGCTCGTTGTCTTCGGTTACAAGGAAAACCAGCTCGACTGTGGAATCACTGAATTCGAACGTTGATAACACGTCGATGAGAATGTAATCGCCTTGCTTTACATCTGTGCGGACCGTTCAAAAGGTGCTCCCCGATAATGTCATCCGGCTCACCAAAGGGACTACGGAACGCAGTCGCGGTGTTCCCGTCTACAGCACAAGACAAGGAATACCGCTGGTAATGCAACATCGCATCCCCCCCTATCCAGTTGGCGCGCTTTTTTTCATTCCCGAGCATGTCCATCGCAGCAAGGCTGTTAGGGTTATTGTCGTCGGGAAGCAATTCAATGTTGCTTTCCAGCAGGTAGGGCACGCCAACGGCAGCTGCACGGTTTACGTGACCGAAATCGGAGATGTGATCACCAATCTCCACGAAACCTGGACTGGTAATTCCAGCGCGAGACGAGCGTGCCGCAATTTCGTCCAAGTAGCGACACGCATTCTCCTGCTTCATAGATAAAGGCTGGCATTTTACCTGCGAGAGCAACTCACTATGTGCACCCGGTTCCGCTTGCTTCCTTCATCACCGACAGTAAAGGGTTGGCCGCCGCCGAGTTCTATCCCTTGATCAAACCAGATCTCTGGCACCGTGTTCCTTAGGATAGTGAAATAGTTGTCCGCCATTTCGATCTGTTCCTCCGTTATGCCAAGGGAGTCGTCACGCAGTAGAGAAAGGAAGCTAAGGACATGTTGCCGGTTTATCATCGCACCGTGACCTAGCCACGCAAAGCCTGTGTGGATGCCGTCCGAGGTCACCGTTGTACGCAACCGACTTGATAGATGCTCGTGAGGTGGCAAGAGGTATATACTACCTTGCGAAGGTTCTTCTACTCGAACGCGAAGCGTCTTTATGAGTTCTGGCAAGACGATGTAGTCGTCATCCTGTAATCCCATCCACAATGGATGGGCAAAGGGGTCACAGTCACCTGGCAGCTGAGGAACATACCTGAATAAAGCAGTACGGAGTTGACACTTTGGCGCATGCGAGGAACCGAGCGTAAAAATACAGATTTCTTCGCGAATTCTCTATCCTAAGCTTCCGGGTATTGCAGTGGGCATTGGCGAAGATCTAGGAGTAGCATCAGTCAAAGTTTCTTCGTACATCGGAAGGGACAAATTGATCAATGGATCAACCTCTTTTGAAAGTTTCTGAGGACTGTTGTTCCAGATGTACACTTCTGAGATGGTGTCGTCCAACCATGGATCGGAAAGCAGGGATGCGATGCGGACTACGTTGTCCAACCGAGACCAGTTGAGAATGATGGCAGTGACATTGGGCAACCGGGGTTGAGATTCCGGCGTAGTAGGCAGGCCTACGCGAAATCCGTGGGTGACCGCTCCTGCGAAACTGACGGGAACGGCATGCGGAGGAAGATGCAGGTCGTGCAGGGCCGCATCTATCGTCTGCATTGTAGCCATTGCCTCAAGGTTGACCGATGATGTCCTTAGGATGCAACTTGGAACATCGTTCAGTCGGCGCTCTAGGCTTTCTCTCTCTTTGTTATGGATATTCTCCAGTGGCCAGGGTGCAGCACAGTGTGTGTGGATGATCATAGGCTCGTCTACAACAAAAATATTTACAAGGCGGCTCAGTCCATTCTGGCTTTGAGGGTGCGTGATATGACTCTATCTTTGGTACTAAAATTCGGTGCGATCAGGGAAGAAATACACTGATGAGGGGAGCACTCACATGACGTGCACAACAGCACCCCAGCCCGAAAAGGCGTCTCTGTCGACGGCATTGAGTAAAGTCTGCGAAATAGTTTCGAAGAGATCCTCTGGCTCCAAGTCGGGCTCCCAAAGGCCTTCTGCGATACCAAACAGTTCCGGGCTGGCGATCCCAGCAACGACAAAGTCCTTTGCGAAATTTATGCAGCCGATGATATCGGTTGCAGCGATGAAGGGGCTAAATGTGCCGGATGGGGACTTTGAAAGACCAGCCATGACGGGTTCGATAAAGTATGGCCCAAATCGATGTTCATACAGAGTGGAGGATACCATGTGGATGAATGTCTCCGGCTGGATCTCTCGCTCCTCTTTGATAGTGTACATATTGACGCGATAACGGAAGCGTTCGCGTCTATAGTGGCTGAGCTGGAGATGATGTGGTCGGACGGACGACTTACAGTGTCGTGACGTCGGTACCCAGCCCAGCAAGACCGATGTACAATCTGTCTGCCACTGGGAAGACCTGGATTATAGGTAAGAGAGGGATGGGTTTGAAGGAGACATCAGAAGAGCACCCTCTGGAAGTTGGATGAGATGCCCAACGCTTGGGTGCCCAATCGCAGGTCGGAGGCGATGGCGACACAATCCTTTCCGACCATGGCTATGACGGAGCCACCGTTGTACTCCATCACGGACTGTGTGGGCGTGAGTGGCGACGAGAGCGAGGACGAACGAGAGGCTTGCCATGGCTGAGAGCGACGCGTATTCCAAGTGAGCATGACGCGGGCATGTAACAAAATATGTCACACCCCGTCACACCCATGTGTCACGCACATATACATGGTCGATCGCTTGCAATCGACATGCATCGCCGCGCATTCGCCCGCCCGCTGTCCCACCTCCGGGCAAGAGTGCAGGTGCCGTCCCTCCTCCTTCGCTCGCACTCCGCTCCAACATGCTGATCAGGACAGAATTGCACACCTCGATGCCCAGAGACCTTTCTCACCTGCCCTGGTCGATTCCTTCGGCCGCAGACACGACTACCTTCGCATCTCACTCACTGAACGGTGCAATCTGAGATGTACGTCCACATCTGGGGTGCTCCGGGTGCCGCGTTCATTCAGATACCAGGCTTCTACTGCATGCCGAGTGAAGGCGTAGAGCTCTCTCCTCGGCAACATATTCTCACAGACGACGAAGTCATCCGTCTCTCCGCTCTTTTCGTCAAGAGCGGCGTACGCAAGATACGCTTGACCGGTGGCGAGCCGACAGTCAGAAAGGGTCTTGATAATATCATAGGTGACCCATCCCCCTATCTTCCATTGGCTCTCATCTGACTCGCTGGTTTCAGAACGGCTCAACGAGTTGCGCTCATCTGGTCTCGAGTCAATCGCAATGACCAGTAACGGACTTGCCCTTCATCGCCGATTACCCGACCTCGTACGTAGGGGCCTCACCCATCTCAACCTCAGGTTCGCCTCTTCATTTCCCTCCATGCAATTCTCCGACCCAGCTATCTAGCCTTGACACACTGGACCCATTCAAGTTTGAAATTATGACACGTCGCCCTGGTCATGATGCCGTCTTGCATGCTCTGGATGTGGCACTATCTTGCCATGGGTTGCGTTCTGTCAAATTAAACGTTGTTGTCGTCAAGGGGCTCAACGATTCCGAGGTCCTGGACTTTGTCGAACTAACAAGAACCAATAAGCTTTCCGTGCGCTTCATCGAATTCATGCCTTTCACAGGTACCTGTTTGAATTGCATTCATTTCGCTTGTTAACTCGGCATGTTTAACTTGCAAGGCAATAAGTGGGACAAAGCTAAAATGGTCCCGTCCGTGGAACTGCTGGATAGGATTAAGCGCGCACACCATACAATTGAACGTGTGCCTGACGACGTCAACGACACCGCTCGTTCGTGGCAAATCCCAGGCTATAAGGGATACATCGGCTTTATTAGTAGTATGTCTGACCACTTTTGTTCATCTTGCAATCGTCTGCGACTGACCGCCGACGGGCAAATAAAAGCGGGTATTTCTGCACCTTTACGAAATACCGTGACTAACTCCATATAACAACAGGTTTGTCTGTTTGATGCCAAGGAGATCTCTCTTCGAGATGCGGTTAGAGACAACGCAACAGACGAAGACCTTCTCCAGATTATAAAGTCAGCCGTCGTCGAGAAAAAAGAGAAACACGCGGGAATGGACGGTATTGACGTTCTAACGAATCGACCAATGATTTTAATAGGAGGTTAGCTACTTTCCTCCATAAGTGTCGTAGAAATATAGCTAGCAGCATCCTTCCTGATCAACGCTTGTATTTACACAGGATCCCAGCAATCATTGACATACCCATTCAGGGGTACATCACTCAGGGATCTTGTTCCTATGACTGCTGCCCCACGTGCAGTACCCCGGATTGAACGGCGCTGGCAGGGTCACTCAGCCCTTTTGGTACCCGGGCTAACCCACCTGGGTCCCTCTGGCCGCCCATCCATGGTCGACGTTGGTGACAAACACTCGACGAAGCGCACTGCTACAGCGACAGGCAGTATCTATATTCCCAGAGTTGCTTATGAACTAGTTATCGGAACTTCCCCCCATTCAGCTCACGACCTGTCAGTGGACAAACAAGGAAGTCAGGCTATCAGCAAGGGTGATGTCCTCACGGTAGCGCAGCTTGCGGCGATAATGGGCTGCAAACGAACTTCGGAACTGATACCGTTGTGCCATCCCCTACAGCTTTCTAATGTCTCGGTTGCGCTGACCCCCGAAGTGGTGGACGCTCAAGACGAGCAATGTCGAGCGTCCCACACGTTACGACATAGGATCCGATGCGTGGCTACCATCTCCTGTGAAGGTAAAACGGGGGTTGAAATGGAAGCATTGACTACTGTTTCTGTTGGCCTGCTTGCAGTTTGGGACATGCTCAAGGCTGTCGCGGGAAAGGAGATGGTTATAGGTGACATTATCGTATCGCACAAAAGTGGTGGTCAATCGGGCGACTTTACTCGTTGTACAGCGGATGCCACTTTATCGTGAAAATTAGAGAAAGCGCGCGTTACAAGGGATTGGTCGGCTCCAAGCTGGCGCATAACATACCAGGAAAACTGGGAGCGAATGCGCAAACTTTGGATGCCTCAAACCACGAAGATGGGGTCCGAATATACCAGCGAGAAGATGAAGATGGCTTTCACAACTCTCGAAAAGCCCACAAAGTCGATGCAACGGTACACGGGATGGGCACTATCTTTGCAGCCGAAGCTCGCTGCTCGGCAAACCCCTCAGCTCGGGCACGTACAAGCTTTGATGATTTCCGAGGCATTCATCGCGGACCACGGAGCAACGTGGATGGCTGTGACTGTGCCCGTCGCCTCGTACAGCCAACTTGGTGAACTCATGTGTATCCTCGCGTGCAGGCTCGATGGTCAACTGGAAATGTATCCATGATAGTCATGCCAGGGGTTGACCGCACCTTGATTCGGAACGCTCGCGGTTAGGTATAGTGGTAGGCAAGAACACCACTTCAGCCACATTGGGATGGCAGGCAATATCGCTTAGATGGTCACCTCGGCAACGGAAAGAAAGGATTCACCATGACTGATATTTGTGCCGCGACAGAGATCGACTTACGATAGTAAGACAAATGGTAACCCCACCGTGACCGACAGAATGTCTCAGCGGTATCACATGGTCAATGTAGTGGATTCAAGGGCAGGAACCAGACGCGTGAGCTGGATGGAATGAGTTACATGGGATGAAGGCTACTGAATGAACGAAGGGAGCTCCTCCGATATGGAATTCTGTCCGTCGACCAAGCGCCCGATTTCCTTCCCCGCCTACGTCACGGGGAACAGTTATTGCGAAACAGTGCTGGAGACAGGGAGTGACCTACTTTATCTACCTTGACGATAGTTGGGATAACCTCAACTTTCCATGGTTCTTGGCGAAAGAAATTGTCAGGTGCCTTCCATCTACCCTCACTATTGAGATCGCCCGAGCACTTGTATATCAGCACTCACTCTGATTTCTGGCCAACATAGACCATAACGGCGGAGGGTGCCTGCCACGAGGCAGAGTTGAATGTGTTTCTAATCACTTCTTCCACAGCCCGGCAATCCTGCAGGTTCGCCGTGATTCAGAGACCACTATCTTGCTATGCCATACGATTAAGGACCCACCGGGCACCACAGTTGATTGCTTTCTGGCAGTCTTGAAGAGAAAAACATAAGAAAACGCTCCTCCCCGACCTTCAGTGACTCGAGTAAGTCATGGGGAGACTGGACTTCGCGCAAGGGCATCGCTAACACGTGTACCAAATGAGAGCAGAGTTGGTTCCAGAGCAGTATCCCAAACAGGTCCGAGTACTATGTAAACTACTACAATCTACAAATCCATAAAGGCAAGAGGAACTGATGCGACCCTCGGAACCGCCGTCTTCGCTTCTAGTTTATGAGGATGGCAGACAATAAACGGTGTGAAGTTCACACGTAGTTGTCATGTATCACGCAATCTAGATGACCCTGGGTGGGAGAGAGGAGGATTGAAGTTGGCGGCCCGACGTCCAAAATCGCCGTGAACGTCAAGCAGAATTTTCAAGGCATTCCTGGCGCGGATCCTTGACATGTCCTCTTGGCGAGCGGTCAACGCAGTTTGGACTTGCGGAGGTTTATCCTCCCATGGGAACTTCAGGTGCACTCATTAGCCGCAGGGTTTACTTCCCTTGGTGCACTTACCGGCAAGTACTAAAAGAACAACTCGTTCAATCATTACAGGTGTCTAAAGGTTCCGAGTTGGCGTACCTTGTGCAGATACTCATATGCAAGCAGCGTGAAACCAAACTGAGGGCTGCTTCGCAGAATGCGTGCTGGGCCACCCTTGAACAGCGCTCCGAAGCCCTCTTCACGATCTAAGTAATGTCCAGCCAAGTTCAGTTCGGCCAATAGGTGACGAGCTCACATATTTTCACAAATGCATCCGTCAAACCCTTATAGTGAGACTCGCCCTTGCGGGCCTCCACCTGAAGGCGGGTCTTCACTACATCTACTAGCTTGTCAGCAATAATCGAAACAGAACCCACACAAACTGACCCGCTGGCGTTGTCAAGTAGGCTGCTGGCATGCCTCTACGAAAGGTTCTTGAATCGAGAAAACCACTGTCATCATCGACCAGAACTCACGCGATAGCGGCAGAACCGAGTGTCTCCAAGAACCCGAGCTGTTTACCGTTGTAACCCTCTTGGAAAACATCCTTCTTGAGGTGTGAGTAGGCAGGGAAATAAATTGCGGAGAACGGGATGTCACGGAGCAAGCATGCACTTGCTCCTCGATATAAACCCACAAGGCCCAATTGCCGGACAATGTGAACAGCACCTTTTGGCACGGCACCCTCTACCTTGGCAGCTTCGCCTTGGACCTGCAACCGGATTTTCCTAAGCAAGAACGAGTCAACGCTGTCCGAAAGGCGGGTTTAGGAAGCATACACAATTTCCAGGGGGTTTGTGAAGATCTGCTGGATTTAGTTACGGTTACACAAGGAAGGGACGGCACGTACAACTTGGCAACCACCCGCCGTACTACCAGCGATGAGTTCCCACCCGAGCTTAATTCGGCCGGTTTCAGGGTCCGTTGCTCGTCCACGTACAAGGTCATTAACAGTCAGTTTGATTGCTTTTTCCGGGGCTACGCCCTATCATTGATATCAGCTGTCCCCTTTGTGGTGGAGTGGAGTGAGCGACCGTACAATTAGTTGAGGGCCAAGACCACGGTAAAATCCAAGAAGACCTTCGTTACGAAGTATCTTTTGAGCACAATCCAGACTATTCTTGTACAGCATTTGACCGACAACCGTACTCCGCTGGTTCTGCATACTAGCGTACAATTTCTGTCAATTCAAAACGGCATAATAAGCATCGCAGGGGCCCTACCGGGTCTAACAGATAGGCCGCCGAATCAACAATCGCCGAGACGGGAATCAAATGACACAAACCTTGACTGTTCATACATGTTTTAGTACACTTGATGTCAACAGTCAAGCATACTCACCCATGTCAATGGGATATACAATGGTTGCCCCAAATGCGCCAGCAATTCCTATGACTCGCTCAGCAGCATTTACTTGCAACATCATCAACACTGACCTCCTTGCACAAAGTTGTACGCGGATTGCGAGAGCTCAAGAAAGAAAGAAGTACGAGAGGTCCCAACCTTTCCTTCAGATTCCTCGTCTGGACGCCTCCAGCGAGGATCCAGTAACTGTGCAAAGTCAACCAAAGCAAGTCTCCTGTCTCCAGTACCCCTCCCAGCAAAGTGGAAAATAATGGAGGCTTCCATGGGTGTGAAGAGTGAGTAGCGTGACCTTGCGGCGGCGTGGTTGAGGAAGTCAGACTGATCTATTCGGCCATCCTTGGACCTCGCAGTCGCTTCGCGTATGATACTGGAATCGAATACAATTACTCCGACCTTTTTCATGCGCAAGTTGTATCGCGTACCGTTCGACCATATCCATTTCTGACTCCCCCATTCTCTGATGTCAGTATTTTCGGGCGAGACGCATTGCTGATACCCACCTCGGACAACATTATGGAATGCTACCACTTCGGAATATGATATGCGGCCTCCTGGTGTGAGTGTGCATAGCGTAGGCAAGCGTTCCACTACCGCATCTGACAGTTTGTGGCCCGCAAGCTCCTGATCACAACATAGGAATTTCTATGCCGTTCATAGTGCTGGGCCACGCACGAGAATAATTTGTTTGAACTGCTCTGGTTTGATGAAACCATCTTGATCAGCATCTAAGTATCTAAAGGCCTGACGGAGGCGTTCTCCCTGGAACCCTTTCATTAGTTGAGTAAACTCGTTGTCTGCAAACAACTTTATTCGGTAAAGGGAAATCGGAATAAAGAGTGCCACCTACATCCGAGCACGTGTGTGCCGTTCTTCTTTCCCAGGTATAACTTAACCCAATCACTGGAAGAAGACGCAGGTAAACAGAAACGCCCCCGCACAAAGGCGGCGGACTTACCAGTCGAAGTTGAACGGAACGGGGGATGACCCGACATTGGCTGTGAACACACCCTTGAACCCATCGAAGGAGATCGTCCCAGAGTTGTCTCTGTTCGCACACAAGCGGCATGAGATCCTGACAACATTACGTTCTTCTTCTTGTGACTCACGCATCAAAGTACTGAAAGGCAATCCAATAGTCGGCGTCGGGACGTTTTAGCAGTGTCTCGAAGACCGTAAAGTCTTCCCAAGAAACGAGACCGCGCTTCGAGGTATCGGCAACGCGGAACAACATGGCGAACTGCGCACGGCCTATTTTGGTCAAGTCACCCTTCGGTGCAATGGCATTGACGAAGTTCTCGGCGTCAAGGAATCTATGGGCACCAATATACTGGTGAGCACGCTGCGAGAGAACACTGACAATAGAACGCACTTTTCACCATTGATTACGACCTTTGCGTTGGTGTCAAAGACACGCTTCCACCGCCTGAGCTCGCTCTCGGGTACTGACATGGCGTCTCGAACGCCCTTGAGTCCGGACCCAGCAAGTGAAGAACCACCCTGTGTGTCACAGTGGACGGATTGCAAGATGGAAAAGAGCGGAGACATGGTGTGATGCGCAACTCTATAAAATTAGTAGTTCAGAGAGCTCTAGGGGGGTATATCATGCGTCTACGAGATGGAAACAAAAAGTCCAGTGCTGGCACTCGGACGACGGCTGGTGCCTCCCCGATGTTTTTCTATGGATTACATAATCACTATGCATCGCCATCCGCCAATGCCGGCACAGCCACTCCACCCGCAAAGGCCACCTCGCGGGGAAGCCGGAAGCTGATGCAGTACATGTCCTTGTTAGGAGCGACCGACCGTACCTTGTGGAACGCGACATCGTTCTCTAACTTGCTTCCGATCTTAGCCTCAGCCCTCTGGAAAGATACCCCCGTGTCACACACACCGCTGCCACAGTCAACCGCATGGCACACACCTGCCTGATGTCCACCTCGGCCTCGTGCAGGTCAAGTTCGCGGGTAAAACAGTAGCAATGCACCATCGGCATGGTGGCATAAACCCCATCCAATCGCGCATCGCTCTTACCCCGCGAAATAAAAATGCCTTGAAACGCGTCCAGGAACTCTAGTGCTGAGTCCGGCAGATTCATAACAAAGTGCGATATTGTATTCCGTGGCAACGGACTAGAGGCTTCGGTGTTTGAAATATGGTCACCATTCGACTGCTTGCCACCATGACGTTTTTGTTGCTTCTCCTGTGTCTTGCTTAACCTCGGGCCTCCATACGGAGGGAATGGATTCTCTAACACTTGACCCACAACTCCTTGGATAAATCCACGGCCGTCTTGGCAACTAGCACGGACAAAGGCAGACACCTTGACTGTTATGAGTAGCTGCTACTCCGGTCCTGTAAGGGACGTACTCGGTTGGTTATTATGTTCTTCGTAAGCCAATGCGCGCTCTCTGGGTTTAAGTCATTTGCCAAGATGCCACAACCTTTCTTTGCAGCGGGGATTGCGAAAGGGCCGACACCAGCAAACACGTCTGCAACGACATCTTCGGGCTTGAACAGTTGTACAAGGCGATCGTGTTCGGTGTGCAACCGGGAATTCCAATAAACTTTTGAAAAGTCGAACGCAAAGTGACAATTCGATTCGTGCTACCCAAAAAAAGTGTGAACACCATCCTCAACGTATCCAAATAATAGAGAATTACATGTTCGACAACGAAATCTGGTTCACCAGCAAGCACTTCCATCTCAAAGATGCGGAACTTTGTGTCAATGTTGTCTAGTTTGTTTATAACAGTTTTGATCCCCGGGTTTTTCTGAGGTCTCGTTAGTCTAAACTCCCATATCTCGATCGGAACTTGCATCCAAGATTATTTGGCCTATTAGATGCTTGTAGGGTAAATACTCCTGATTGAGGTTCATGTGGGCTGGTGACCGTCGATGGGTACCCACCTAAGAGACGATGTAAACATGCTTACCTATGTGTCCTGTGATGGAGAAGCCAGTGGGTGAGCCATCACAGAGTTCCTCGGGGAGTATGGAGTTTATGATATCGTCTACGGATACAAGGTCGGTCACACACCCCAGGGAGGGGGCGTCTCTGCGTACCTGCAGTCCAGTAGTTATAGTCCAGATCAATCGTGTGTTTCACTAGATCAGCGCATTGCTCCTGCAAGAACACGCGCACATCTGGAGCCAAAGCAGCTAGCTTACAGGGAAGCGAATCAGCGGAGGCTTGCGCACCGAATCGCAACTCGCACCTTCTTCCGCGACTTTGAACAGAATGAGCCTGTGGTCTCGTTCCCCGGAAGGATCCCAGACAACACTCTTAATCTTGGGCAGATCTATGATATACCTTGAGTGCGGAATAAACCGACTCTGGTGCGACGACCACGAAAGCGACGTACCTCCTCAAGAGCGTGGACTTCAATATGTTCGTCGTCCTATTGGCAGGCACGCGCGCACCAAGTATGTGGAGTGAAGTATGGAACGCATCACGGACCAGCGAATCCTTCATCCACCGATGAATGGGTGGCGACGTGTCTAGTCCGCGTTGCATTTGTCGCCTTGTCAAGAGGTTGATGGTCGGGATGGGCGACAAGTTGTGTCGTACTCGAGCGCTCTGAGCAGCCGCGATCCCAAACATGAGAGCGCTGGCCAAGGGAGAGAGAATACCAAAAATTCTCGCTTTCGCTACTCAGATGCATGCAGAACCGTCGCTACCACCGCCCGACGTCCTGCGCCACGTCGTCGACGTGCATTGTCACCCCACGGACTCTGACATCACCACACAGGCAATGGACAGCCTGGCAATCACAATCTGCGCCATGTCGTCCCGACCAGCAGACCAGCCTCTAGTGCGCGACCTAGCCCACGCGTACCCAGACAAGGTAGTTCCATGTTTCGGTCAGTGACCACGCCCTTTTCTCACGTCAAAGTCGGGCTGACCGGCACCAGGCTATCACCCCTGGTTTTCGCACTGGATATCGACAGTCCCTGGAGTCACGAGAGAGGCACACTACCGCCGGATTTTCTCGCCTCCGGACAAGGATCTGGATACGTTTGAAAGGCTGCTCCTCCACCTCCCAGATCCTATTCCCCTTGCGGGCATCCTCGCAGATTTGCGAAGAAATCTTTCCGCCTTTCCGCGCGCCATGCTGGGGGAAGTCGGGCTTGATCGTGCTGCTCGAGTTCCCATCGAATACGCCGCCACGCCGCGGGAGCTGACCCACTTTGTAGTCCCTCTCGAACACCAACTGGCCATACTCGAGCCGCAGATCGATCTCGCAGTCGAGCTGCGCAGGAACATCAGCATGCACAGCGTCAAGTCCCATCAGGTTACAGTAGATCTCTTGAGTCGCATGCAGAGGAAGCACGGTCACGAGTGGCAGGGCATCAGTGTCGACCTCCACAGCTGCGGGCTGAGCGCAGAGACCTGGAGAGCAATAGAGGTGATTGCATTGTACTCTACAGTGCGCCTTCTCACCGTGCACAGAAACTTCACTCGAACGTATACATGTCTTTGTCGACCGTGATCAACGGGCGTTCTTCTAACCACCGAACACTCATCGATGCATGCTCTTCTAACCGTATCTTGGTCGAATCTGACTATCACCCTGTTGAGCAGTGCGCCCAACGCACTTGGGAAATGGTGCTGACGGTCGCTAAAGTAAAGGGATGGGCCGTTGAGACAACGTGGATAGAAAACTTGAGAATGGACGATTGGGGTGCTGTGAGGCGACTGAAACGCAATTGGCAGGAATTCCAGGAGGGAAACCATTCTAACCCGTCACGGCCGTCAGGCGAACAAACATCCTGATGTTGCTGTGTACAAGCACGCCCGCAAAGGACAGGTATTTCGCTAGCGGGACATATGGCTCAGGAGCAATAGTAAGCATACGGCAATTACAACGCCAATGATAATCGCGTCACGTCTCCTGCGCGTCTTTATCATGGCCAATATGTTATCGATCCCGGGTATCGTGTCTGCAAGAGAAAGTCAGCAGTGGGAATGAGAATGGGAGAAATTCCCACTGATGACGCCTGCCATCCGCGTGTTGATACCCGCCAACGAACTGCTTTGACGGGAGAATTCACCCCTCGTTTCGTACGCCTGTCTGCAAAATACTTAGATATGCCGTGCTGTGAAGATGCTGCTGCGTACTCCAGAATGTCATCCGCCATTCGATGTGAGCTGTCAATTCGGCTGCGTTCAACCAACAAGGAATCAGAGGCCGAGGATTTGTATGCGCTGCAGATTGTCAAAATATGGAAAATGAATGTGGTAAAAGGCGAACTACACACTCTATATCGTCTCGTACACCAGTTAGCAAGTTTGCTTGTTCGAGAGCGTGTTGTATATTCGCCTGAAATGAAGCTATGTGTCAAGACAATGCTAAAGGGAAGATTTGGGTACCCTCATGAGGGAACCTTTGTGCGCTGGAATTCTCGTGCATAGTCCTGATAGACCTCACGGTGCCTCTGTATTGCTCTAGCCACAGACTGGGATGACGTAGAGTCTAGATTCGTGGAGAGCGCGTGAAGGGCATCATTAGTTTCCCTCAGCTTAAGCGCAAGTGAGCCAGGAGGGCAGTGTCTGGGATGGTTGCTCCCTACCTTCTCCACCAGGTCCTCCACCTCGTTCTGCAGATCTCGCCACCTCTCGCGTGAGCCTGACGACTCGACATCGTCTTGGTTCCTCACTATGACTGATGCAAGTCGTGCATAGGAAGTAAGCTTGGAGTCGAAGAGGGATTCGAGTGTTCTGCACTGGCGATGTAAAGAGTCATACGTTGCCATTGAATCTGCGTCGCTGAATCAGCCGGCGCACAAATGGACATCGGCGAATGCCGACTCGCTCAAAATGACCTACAATTGTGTATGATACAGCGTCGCATGCCAATATTTGATGTGAGTACAGTACAGAAATTGCAGAGCTATGCCAGTGGTACCAAGATGTCTCATTGTCCTCCAAAAGCACCCAACCGAGAACTCGTAGGTTGCGGTCCCGCCCCCCCTCTGATCTTGCCCAGCCAGCTTTTCTTCTTCGGTTGGGAGTCACCCTGTCTCGATGGAGCCCGTGGACTGTTGGTGACATCTGTAATCACATCTGAAGCCATCGCAGTAACACGACGTCCTGGTGATGATACTGCAACATGCTTTCGTGAAGAAGCTCCGCGAACCGGGGTGAAGCCAGTTGGATGTCCATGCACTCGTCGCAAACGTGGAGTGGGTCCATTCCGGAGGCACGCGTCCGTGGAGTAGTGACCCTCGGCAGGGACACTATCCCGTTCGTCGTCGTCAGGTGCAGGGCGCTTCTTCCCAGCGGACGTCTCACCCCCAGAAAGTTCGCTTGTCCTTCCTGGAGTGTGCAATGAAGGCGGAGCAACTTCGGACCGTAACTGTGGCTCTGGAGTCTTGGACCTCACTGTTAGCGAGGGAGCAGCACTCTCCCGAACATGGACGGAGTAGCTTCCTCCATGTGTAGTTGTAAGAGCGGAAGCAGGTGGACTAGGCAAAGAAGGTGCTTCCTTCGGAGGTGTGTTTTCTGTTACAGGTTTTTGAGGTTGGTTTTTCACCAAAGCAAGCCTCGCTTGCAAAGCCTGTACTTTGCGTGCCAGGGACTCCACTTTGTTCGTCAATTTCTTGTTCGCTTTCAGTGTCCTGCAAGTAGCCATGCTCTACTAGGTGTATACGACAACAAAACATCGGACAACTCACTCGAGGATCCGATCATCGTATTCTTCTATCTCCTGGCACTTCGCCCTCAGCAGGTCGTCCATCCCCCGGTTCTTCTCCTCAAGGTCAGCAAAAGCGGAACGCAAATCGGGTCCAGACTGAAGCGATGCGATCTCACGACGGAGTGCTGCGACGACTTTCTCGTGTTGAGTAGTTTGCAGGGTGATATTAAATTCGGCAGCTTTGCCGGCCTTCTCCGATTCAGCGAGGCTCAGCTGCAACTGCTGTAGGCTTTCCTTCAACAACACACAAGCCTCCTCACTGTGTATGCGGTGAGTAGAAACCAATCAGAAAAAACACCCGACTTTACCTTTCCTTTACCTGACTCTCCAGATACCGGGTCAAGGATGTTAGCCGCTGGATCTCCGCCTGGAGGCCGGTAATCTCTACCTGCAGCGACTGTTGTCCCTCTTGTAGTATAACTGTTTCTGCTTCTGCTCGTGTCAATCGCGCGACAGTCTGCTGGTTCTCGGATGTTAGGTTTTCCGCCATCGAAGACATCACAGACAGCTCTGCACCATGAGCATGTATCGCCTGCTGCAACTGTTGCCGAAGATTTTCTGTTTCCTCCTCGGCCACTTCCAATCTCTCGAGAGCTTCATCTCTTGCTTCTCTAGCCTCGGCACAGTCTTCGACCATGGCCTCTTTTTGAGAAGCCAGGAGCTCGAGCTCCGACGCCATTTCCCCGATGCGCTCCTCATGAAGTTTTACGTTACCCTCTAATCGGCGGACGTCGTGTTGATAATCGCCAGTCTGGTTAGTATGGTACACAATACGCGATTCGAGTTCTTGTATACGGTCCCGGAGTGCTTGCACAACCTCGGACCCCGACATCGCTGAGAGTTGCTGAGCATGGAGAGTATTGTAACGATTGTGGGTGTCAGCCAGTTCGTCTTGTACGCGGGCAAGATCATCCTGCAAGTTTGTGTTCTGAAGGGCGAGGGAATTACGCTCGGACTCGACGTCCTGACAGTTCTTGTTGAGGATAGCGAGGCGCTCTTCTGCCAAGAGGAAGCCCCGGCGCTCTTCCTCCCTGGCGGCCTCAGAGTTTTTGGCACATTCCACCATAGTAGCAATCTGTCCTTCTACAGCAGTCAATTGAAGATGCAAGCGACTGCATTCTTCCTTTGACTCGGAAAGTTCCTTAGTAGTTGCATCAAGTTGACGGAGAAGGGTATCGTGTTCATGTGCATCCATGTCTAATGATTGTTTTTGGCCATCAATAACTGTGAGTGCGTCACATAGCTGGGAATTAGATGAAACGAGATCAGCAGCAGTGGAAGACAGACGATCCTTTGAGAGATCTAGGCGGGCCTGCAGATTGGAAATCACCACACAGAGAGCAGCAGTGCACGAAGACAATCGATTCATCCTCGTCAATTGTTTCGTCAAGGATGCGATTCGGGTTTGAAAGCCTTCCGTCGTAATGCGGTATTCAACCTGGGAGAATTCGAGCGCTCGCTTAAGTCCATCGCGCTCGTCGCGCAACCGATCAACTGCCTGCAACAAGGCCTGGATATGATCCGCCAGAGCGGACTCGTTGGGAAACGCTGACATCCCGTTCGGCCGGTGGAACTGAAGCGAGGAATATTCTGCATCAGATGATACTGGTTTTTTGCAGGGGTCGTGGGGATCGAGCTCGGCAAGGAGATGACTGTTTTGGGCGAATCCCACTTAGAACGCCAACTACGCAAGGAGTGCCTGGACTTACGCATGCTTAGTTTCCAACTCCGTGATTTGACACTCACGGGACATCAGCAATTTATGACCCTCATAGATCTCACGCTGAGAGGCTTCATATTGCCTGACCAACTCTTCCTTCTCGTGGAGTAATCGACTCTGAAGGTCTTCGCTACGTTGCAGCTTTTCAGATTCCGCCTTTAATTGAGCCTGCACCTTCTGAATCCTAGCCTGACTTGGGTGGGTAGTTTGACCTTCAGTGACCAACCCCTCCAAGGCTGCGATCTTGGCTGCATCTTCGTCGATCCTCTTCAATAGCTCTTCTTCTCTCTCGCCTGCATTATCTGTCTCCCTCAGCGCGTCTAGCTCCTCTTCCTTCCTCTCCAAGATTGATAAGAGTTCCGCGATGCGTTTCTGACCAGCTTTATCAGTCGAGATGTGCGCATTCTCCGCCTTCACTAAGTCTTCTTGGGCTTGTGCTAGCTTCTGCTCCAGCACACGAAGATTCGTTTCTTTGGCATGTAATTGGGCTTTGGTGTCGTTCAGCTCTTGTTCGACAGCCGGAATACGGAAGTTCGAGAACGATGAAGAGCGAGGTCTGCTCTTGTGAGGAATATTCGAAATACGCCTTGCTTCATGTGTTTGCACAATGCGTTCCAACTCGCGCACACGGGACTCGAGAGCACGCTTCTCACGTTGGATGACCTGGTGTTCTGCATTGGTCGTTTGAGAATGTAATGAAACCGTGTCAAGTGTCGACTCGAGCTCTTTTTTTTCACGCTCTTCGGCTTTGAGCCTGTCCTGGGCAGATTGTAGAGCGAGCTCCGTGTTACGGAGGGACATGCGTTCCGTTTTGAGTTCGGAGGACCGAGTTGAAGCCTCTTGCTCCAGTTGGAGAGCTCGTTCGGCCTCTTTACTCAACTATGAGGATGTCAGTGGAACATTGCATGACCGGCCGGGAGACCTTCTACCCTATAGACGGTTTCATTAAGTGTCGCTTGCAGCTCCTCGAGTTCTGTTTCGCGTCTCATGAGTTGAGTTTGTAGCCCGGCGCACTCCGTGACTAGGGTATGAGTGGGTAAGCCAAGTCGTAGATAGCGATCGGATGATCTAGCCAACCTCGACTTGCGAGCCTGTCCTTTAACGCCTGCGTTTCCTCTGAGATGTCATTCTTCCCGAGATCTATGAGGGACATGGTTGGCGTTGACCACCAGATGGACTTTGTCGTGGGCCGAGTGAACTTGTGGAACCAAACAATGTCATACACGCCCGACGCGTTGTATCACGTGATCGTGTTCATCTCTTTCTATCCTATCTTATCAGATTCAGAACGTCCGCTGCGACTCCCCAAGACACCTGATACCCTCCCGCGCTGCAACGGAGCATTAGCAAACAAGCCTCGACATTGAAAATATGGACACACCCAAATCCATATGCATGCACTACCTGCATGTCTCCATCTTGTAAGCCTGCTGGGTCCCAAGGTACGAGGTTGTGGGTGCTACTGAGAGGGAGCCTGACGATCTCCGCTTCCACCCGAGGCCCACCTACCCTTCCTGGCCTTAAACCCACCTGATGCCCCAAAATCTTTGTCACGCAACCGTCCTTGAGTGAGGGAGCAAGCACGGCACAGCGCTCAAAGATCTGCTGTGCCACATCCATATGCAGGGAGGTATCCCAGTCCCCAGGCTGAAATGTCCCGCCCAAAAGGACGGTATTCGTGTGCTCCAGTCCAGGGCGTGGAATGATGTACGTTGCTTCGCCACCCTGTGTTGAGCGGTCGTCTATTGATACGTTGCTCGGCAAGCCAGTTGGTCAGTTTTCGAACGCATGGCGCACCGCTTTCCACAGCCATAAATTCATGTATCTCGGGTGATCTTATCAAAATTGTCTGCCCACGTATCGGATACAACTTGCCGTCTTCCACGCCGATGATAGATCTTGAGCCTAGGATGTCACCGTCACCGTCATGACACGACGTCATCCATGGTACGTACCCAGGGAGGTTGCATTCACAAGGACACCTTTGGGCCCTACTAGCGGCCATAACTCTGCCAGGCTTCTCACTTGCCGTCTCTGAAAAGAAACTCCGCGAGACAACAACTCGGACTTCAGCCAGGGAATGTATTCTTGCGGGTTCACCGATATTGTGTAGTACCCAACGCCGCAGCTGTATGGCTCGGGGATCTCGGACCGATCGAGTGCGTGAAGCTGGGGTAATGTTGAGCACGCACTTGAGAGACTGAACCCTCGACGACTCGCCTCACGAACTAGTCCACTCCACCATAGCTCTGAAGGCTCTCTGGCTCGCGTTGAAAAGATTTTTGATGGCAATTTCTTGGGGCGATTCAGCCTCGATCAGAGTGGTCGCGTAAAGCGACAAACCTTTACCAGATGAGTCTGGGTCATGTCCCAGAACTTGTTGCTTGCCCACACGGATCAATGGATTGGTCGCGGCCGATGATAAACAGGGAGCTCACAAGGAAACGAGTTCCCAGCGGTAGATTCGCTGATCGCTGGCTGCTGCTGGGAAAGGAGACCAATTTGCGCCCTGAGTCCAGAGAGGCTGGTGAGGATGTGTGACGATCGACTCGGAGAATGACATACGGCAAAAGGGCTAGCCCAGGCTTGGGAGTCCACGTCCTCGGGCATATCTCGCGCAACGACAGTTACGGTGAATGAGACATGCGGATCTGTCGCGGCCAAATAAGCCACGGTCAATCCAATGACGCCAGCCCCAAGCACGACCAAGTGCCTCTGAGGACCTGTCTCGGAGCTAGCCATGTTCGCCAACATGGATGATGTCTGGTGAAGTGATGGTCGGGCAGCTTGACGTGCCACGCCTGCGATCCTGGAGATCGCAGAAGTCAGATGCAGGCTCACCACGACCGAAAACGGGATCTAATTCGAGGACAAATGTTTGTTCGGCCGACGCCGAGTGGCTGATCCAGTCCTCGCTTCAGCTCCCTCGACTAGATGCACCGTCAACGTGATGCACGGTGGTTCAAGCATTCCGACTCTCTCGGCAAGTGGCCAAGCCTGCGGTCTGGTTTGCGTGGGATGCGCCGCACCCTGCCATCTCCAGCATCCGGGAACACTTGCCCCGTGCAACGGATCAAGGCGCGGGACCGGACCGAACACTACCGAAGAGGGCGCCCGTGCGTGCGTGCAGCAAAGAGCGCGCCCAAGCGTGTCTGCAGGCAAAGCCTCGCCTGTGCAGACAAGCCATCCAGAAGTGGTGGCCCGTCGCGCGGGCGACTGAGGTGACTATATGCGCGTCATGCAGTGTGACGTCACACCATGTACCTTCCTTTTTGGATTATCAGTGCCATTTTACGGCCGACCGTGCGTATATATAAACCGAGCTCGCATCTGATCGTGTTCTCTCCATGCCCGACGACTACTTCCCCCCCACCCCAGCCACAGCCGACCGCACCGACCTCGCCACGTTCCCCATGACCGCCGCCGCTCCCCCCTCCCGCGTCACCCTCCACCTCGGCCACCTGCCGGACAAGAAGGACATCAAGGCACCCTGGCCACGAACACCCTCCAGGGTCCGTACACCCCGTTCCCGTGAACCACAAACATTGACCCTCCAATCCAGGTCGACCCAAACAACCCCCCGTGGCCCGCCTTTCGCGGCTACCACGAATACTCCTTTGCCCACGCAACCATGGGCGTTCGTCTCCCGACCATCCTGGGAAAGGCCATCGACGATACTTCCCGCACTCTCAACGAACAGTCTTCCGAGGACCACATCGTAGACCTCGTCCACTGTCTTGAGCGAATGGACACACTCATGGCAGACTTGAGTGGTAATGCCAAGCTGAGGCCAATCATTGACGATGGCGAAGCCGATGTCGCCCTCTGGAACAAGGAAATTGCCAAATACTTCCAGGGTTCGCAATCTTATCCTCTCACTCCCACCTTTTAATCCCTTTGTGCAGGCAAGGACTTTATGAACGCCCCCTGGCTTTTCGCCGAGGCTTACAAGTATCGTCGTTTGCACGAGTGCTTCAGCGTGAGTAAGTATTGGAAAGACTACGACGTGTTCTACCGCCAAAAAGTACGTCAACACAACTCATCCGACCAGCTTCGCTCACCATCTTCTGTAGTGTGACACATTTTCCAGGTCGGCAGAAGCCGTCTTTGAACTCTCCACGCGCTTCGCAGAACCCTTCAGGAATCCGGAAAACATCTCCCATCAAGACAAGACAGAAGCTGAGCGGCTGATGTTCCTTGAATTGACCCAAGGTTCGTGTCTGCGTTTCAGATCACCTCCTTCTAACCCTTGTCTAGTTTGTTTGTGGGGGAATTCCACCGACCTGTCGTTGCTCATCAACATGACGGAAGAGCAGATCAAGTCACTGCAGTCCACCGGTGGCGATCACCTCGCCGCGACGGAAAAGAATATCCTGGGAAATCATCTAAACCAGCTGTGGGATACCTTTAAAGAGCTCCGCGGAAAAACTGGCGGCCGCATCGATTTTGTTTTAGACAATGCCGGGTTTGAGTTGTACTGTGATTGTGTTTATGGTACGCGTAGGGACCGTACTGATTCCTTGACTGCCACTCATTACCGGACCTGTAGCCGACTTCCTTATCCAGAGTGGCCTAGCAAAGCAAGTGAGATTTCATGGCAAGCGGTACCCATGGTTCGTCTCGGACGTCACCCGAAAGGATTGGGAGTGGCTTCTGAACACCATGGTGTACGGACACCTCTTCCCCAAAGCAACTGAGGCCGAAAGAGAGTCGCTAAGGCGCCTCGGCGCCCGTTGGAAGGTCAGACGTTCCACTTGTTCGATGTTCTTGTTGTTGAGTGCACTCGCGCAGCAATATGAAAGGGATGGAAAATGGGTGTATGAGCAACACCCGTTTTGGTGCACTGGATATACGTACTGGGACCTGCACAGCGAGGCACCAGACCTGTTCCTCCATCTTTCCCGATCCGATCTCGTCTTTTTCAAGGGGGATCTGAACCATCGCAAGCTGACGTATGATTGTGCTGCTCCAGCAAGCACGCCCTTTGATGTCGCAATCGGACCGATGGCCAGTGCAGCGGGAGCCCCAAAGGTGTGCAGTTTGCGAACCATCAAGAGCGATGTCGTGGTTGGCCTTGGGGACGATGGGGATAGAATCGCAGAAAGACTGGACAAGGACGAACCGGGGTGGAAGATCAGTGGGAAATATGTGAGGAACATGGTGACGACAACTCGAAAGCTTGCTGACAAACGCGCCAGGCTGTAGTTCTGCTATCTGAAGGCCGTCCAGGGGAAAAGGTCCGCTTTGCGTGAAGACATCACTCGCGTCGCTGTCGTTAGACACTCGCGCGCGGGGATTTCCAGCCACGAGGCGCGATTCCTTGAGGCGTCCGTCTATCGTGCGTCAGCTCTTGTTCAGCGTGTCTATGTGTTATATATACAAAGGATTTTGAACCCACAAGAGATGAATTGCGGCCGGGCGTGACGATAGGGCTCGTGTGGTGTAGTTTGATCCTCGATGTATCGGTATGGCACCCCATATGCCAGCCCACTCACACGCGCAGACCCAAGTTGGCTTGAACTGCCAGCAAATTGTCAACCGTTGACAGAGGCATGCTGTGACATGTGACATTTTGGCGTGTGGCATTGCCGGGGTTTCAGTCTCCGCTCGAATGTGCGGCAGTGTGCTCCCCGTTCGGAAAAGTCAATTCCCAAATTTAGACCCCGACAATTGACGTGTCGATCATCTGGATCGAGCGTCAGCGCTTCAGCCGGGGTGGTGCGATTCTCACTGCACACTTTTTTTGATACTGAACTCGACGCGGGTCCCTGCCATCTCTTCCGACCGCCAAAGCAGAGCTCACTCGCCGGTTTGTGCCGCCAAGGGCATGTTCAATCGCCATGTCGGTCGCACCATACGGGCAAACGGTGAGAAGCGACTATCCATGGCAGCTGGGAAGGAATATGCCCAAGAATCGGCCAACACCACGCTGCTGAAATAACAGGCGTCATATGGAGAACGCATGTTGAGTCTTCGGTTGGTCACCATGTGACTGCTCATCAGGCAGAGAATCCACTCCGTTCCCTTGGAACAACATAAAACACTCACCCGGCGAATGCTCTTCTTCAGTCCTCGATCTCCTCGCAGTCGACCATGTTTCCTGCTACGTCATTGCTCACCACCCTGCTTCTCGCTCTTTCCATCGTGGCGACACCACTCCAAGTCCGCTCCCCTCTCGTTAATTTACAACTGGCCAAACGCATCCATGCTAGCGGTGGTGGTAGAGGCCTCGTTCAGCATGACCAGGCTCGTGCCGCCGCGCTGAAAGAGCGCAGTGCCGCAATCCAGCACGGCAAGCTGGCTCGTCGCGCAGCCAGCGTTCCTCTCACCGACCAAGCCGTCTTGTACGTCGCCGCAGTTGGAATCGGCAGTCCAGCTACCACCTGTTTGTTTTGCATCATCCTCCGAGTCTCATGACACCCAATCTGATCGATGTGTTCAGATAATTTGATCGTCGACACCGGCTCCTCCAACACCTGGGTTGGCGCTGGCACGCCATACCATCAAACAAGCACCAGCGAGAACACTGGTCAGCCCGTGGTAGGCTTGGAAACGTCTCGATCGCAAATGTGACACTATTCTCTTTTCATAGTCAGTCATGTACGGTTCTGGTTCCTTTTCTGGTTAGCTCCGTGGCCTTTTCCGAGCAGAGACAGATCTGATTATGGACGCGTAGGGGAAGAATGGACGGACACCGTCACCCTCGGTGCCAGGCTTGATATCACCAAGCAGTCCATTGGTGTCGCATCAACCTCGACAGGTTTTTCAGGCGTCGATGGCATTCTTGGGTAAGCAGACATGCTTTATCTCAAGCACCGTTACTAATCATCTTCAGCATCGGCCCTGAAATTCTGACAAAAGGTACTTTGACCGCCGAGCCAGACGCGGAGGTCCCCACTGTCACTCAAAACTTGTACACCCGGGGAAAGATCCCAGAACGAGTCGTCAGCGTCTTCTTTGCGCCCACCACCACCGACAATTCTACCAACGGTCAGCTTACTTTCGGTGGCACTGACGCCACCAAGTACGTTGGTGCCCTCATCTACACGTCAGTCTATTTTCTTCCTCAATCAGGTTACCCGATGACACCGCTTCAGTCCTCTGACTACAGTTCAGCCCGCAGCGAAGTACTGGGGCATCAACCAGAGCATCACGTACGGGACCACAACGATCTTGGCAGAGACTGCTGGTATCGTTGACACCGGCACCACTCTGCTGCTCATTGCGTCCGGTGAGCGCGTCGTGCTGACTTGAGCCGACACAGCACTCAACGGTCGGAAATAGACGCCTATTCTGCATACCAGTCAGCCACCGGCGCTGTGTATGACCCGACGACCGGCACGCTCCGGTTCACTCCCGCTCAATACGACAAGCTCCAAAACCTGAATTTCTACATTGGCTCTGTAAGTGTCTGTCTGCGCTGTTGACGTACCGATCGAACGACGACTGATGTCATACTCCTCGAGGTCACGTACGCGTTGACTCCCAACGCTCAAATCTGGCCACGATCGCTCAACACTTACATCGGCGGCACTTCCGGCGCGATTTACGGGATTGTTGGCGACATTGGTTCACCATCCGGAGAGGGTCTTGACTTTATTAATGGCCAAGTCTTCCTCGAGCGCTTCTATAGCGTTTTTGACACGACAAACTCCCGTGTTGGATTCGCAAAGACGGCTTACACGGACGCCACCAGCAACTGAGTTGGAGCGTCGGGGAGCTTTTATTTATCTCCACGTTGTCGGATTTGCTCCTGACTTGTGTGTGTTTTTTGTGAATTGTTGATACCCCGAGACGTGATTTTTGGTCAACGCAAGGTTATTTAGCTTGCTTGTTGCGTGACGAATGGGCACTACTGTGAGGAGAGATGAGCTTCCTGAAGTGCGTGTGATTGGAGAACCGGATCTTGTGAGAGTATCTTGGCGACTACGCAGCGATACAGGCCGCGGAATAGGATACACGGATCTAAATGTTACGGAGGGATACACTTGGTAGCTAAGTACTGAAAGCTGAGAGGGTAATGCAGAGGGCTAGACGGGTGGTGGAGCAACACATGTGGGGAAATGTCCAAACATGGTACAAGAGTGACAATGTTCTTGTCAATCTATGTCCTCGATCCATCGCCCGGGAAAGGGCGGTGTGCTGTGAGAGACAGCCTCTGGAGGAGTATTGCGACTATTTCTTCCGAGATTGCGTTGAGAGCGCGCTGGGTGGGTGTCACCGCTACCGCTCGAAGTACCCCCACCACCTCCGAAAAGGGCATGAAAGAAGTTGCCAGCGCTGCCTCTATCCGAGTTCCCGGACGAGTTCGAGCGTGATCCTGACGAGGGGCTCGTGGGGTTGGAGTTGGAGCTCCCTCCAGAAGGCCCACCAGGAGGATGTTGTTGTGGTTGAGCGATTAGGGCGAACCTGTTCCATGGTGACACATGACTGACCGAGAACGAGCACGAACGAGACGAACCTGCAAACAGGGCACGTGCCACTCGATTTGAGCCAGGGGATAATGCAGCCTTCATGGAATGGGTGCTTGCAAGGAAGCGACACGACGACCAGCTCATCCGGGTCTTCTGGGTCCAATCTGAAGGATTCTTTACAGACTGCACAGTCTCTCTCCAACAGGGGGGCTGCATGACGAGTCAGGAGGAGAGAAGACGGAAAGGGCACGGCGACACGGACAGCCTTCTATGAGCACCTCTCTTGGCAGATTGGAGATGATGTCTTCTGTTGCGGGTACTGGCCGTCCTGCAGTGGAATTCTCGGCAAGCTGGGTCAATATCTGGTCGAGTGCTGTGGGATTGTCAGACGGGGGACGATAAGCGATCGATGCGAGCACGGGCCTTCCTGATTGAATACGTAATCGCCCCATCGCGCCGAGGGTGGCATACCGAGCAGGTCGGCAAAGGGATCGCCATGGGCCTGAGGCTCGCGGCCAAACAAGGCGAGAAGGTACTGGGCCATCAAAGGGCCGGTGATGTCGCCGTGGGCGCGGTTGTTTGTGCTCTCTGCCTCGCGACGGAGAAACCTGGAGTGAATGTCACGCTGGGAGAGGGAGCAAGGGCGAGAGAAGACACACTCGAACATGGTGGGGACGGCGCGATCCTGTGGGGGAGGGGAGCGCCTGAGCGTGTTAGGGCCCCCGAGGATGAATGTTCTGGTGCTTCCACCGCCGGGGCCACTGTGGAATTCGAAGCGAAAGCCTGTGCTGGCCTGTGGGAGATGGTGACTGGGCGGGGAGAGGGAAGGAGAATAGAGTGCGTACAGAGGGACTGTCCTGTGATCGCTGTGCAGGCGGAGAGCGGGGGCGATGGGTGGACGAATCGGGATCGGTGGAAGACCACGGGCCTGAGAGAAGGGGATGAGGAGGGGGGAAAGGCGGGGGACGGGAGACGGGACCGGAACGGAGCTCGAATGGGCCAGGGAGAGTATTCGGGGCGTTGAACGTGTCGGGGGCGCGATGCTGGAAATCGCGAGGGTCGTCGGCTGGATTCTCGAGCTGGGGGAGAGGTGAGTGAGGTGGATGGAGGAGAGGGAGGCAAACCTTTTCCACGAAGGAGCCGCGACAGGAGGCGCAGATGGGATGGGGAGCCTGGGATGGGTGAGCACGAGGGGGGGGGGATGGGGAGAGGGCGCTGACCATGAGCGGCCTCATCTCTGCATGGCACTGGGGCGGGGTGAGCGTGATGGGGTCTGATGAGGGAGCGACGGACCTGGTGACAGAACCAGAGCGGCTCTCTGGCGGACATGTCTGCGCGATGGGGCGGTGGGCGAGAGAGCTGGTCTGGCCTGGCCCGGCAACTCCCGGCTCTCCTTGGTCTCTCGGATGGTCCTCCTCGCCCTGCCCACCGCAGCGCTCGGCCTCCTCCGTCCCACCACCGTCTCCACCCAGCTCGTCCTCGAGTCCCCCGCGACGTCGCACACCCGCTCCCCCTCGACGTCCTCGTCCCCGTCAAGCCGGACCCCCACTTCCTGGTCCAGCTCGCTCGCATCCACATCCACCAAGACTACCCTCGCCCCGACACCGTCCGTCCCGCTCGCGTCCGCAGAAAGCCAGGTCGCCGACCACTCGAGCAAGACATGGCAGATCATCGGCATCGTCATCATCTCCGTCCTCTTGATCGCCACCTCCGTCACCTGCGCCATGTTCTTTGACCGTCTCTGGAGCTTCCTCAAGGACCTCGTTCGCTGTGCTTCCCGCCCTCCCCTCTCAGAGGAATTCATCCCAGATCTCGATGGCAGGTCCCTCTCCTCTTGGCCTGCCGACCTCGACCGCAACAAGGGTGAGTCTCTCCGTGAGGCGTACACGACTCGACAACTGCCGTGGAATACCAACACCGACCACTGGAACCGCCGCCAGCCATCTCGGACGAGCGACCCTCTCACAACCTAGACCCTCTCCCGCCAAGCTTCATTCACGGTCGGCTGGCCGACCTCGGCGCGCATACACCCTCCCCCCCCAGACTATGCCTGCCTGGGATGTTCCGCAGGGTACCTTTTCTCCAAGTAGTTAGAGACGAATATTCCCGCCGCGCCGACGGTGCACACCGCCATAGACACATACAGTCGTGTTCTCGCTGGGAGCACTGTCGAGCGCGTGAGCACGATGTGAATGCTTGTATTGTATACGTCGACGTTGCCTTTGTATGATGCCCACAAGGATCGGCTGCGAGCAGATGCTGCTGAACGAGCGCGAGTCGTGTCCGACGACATGAGTGAGGACGAGAAACGCGCACGCCGTGTCCATATCCAGCGCAGTCAACAAGTCGCACCATGTTCACAGGTCTGGCGAGTCTCTGGTCCCCGTCCTGCGTTGCCCGTCGCGCTCAGCGTCCTCTAGATCGAACATCTCGGTACCATCGCCGCCATCGCGCGAGACCAGGGCGGCTGCACCCTCACAATATCCGACTCGGCCCCCATCCTGGGCGACTGTCACGTCGGGGACTCGATCGCAGTCAACGGTGCGTGTCTGACCGTCACCGAGTTCGATAAAGTGCAGCGCGGGGGCTACTTCAAAGTCTGGCTGGCCAACGAAACCCTCGCCAGAACCGATCTCGGTACGCACCCACGTTGCCATCCCCACCCGCGCCCCGCCCTTGACACACCCTTGGCCAGGCGACCGCACTGCCGGCGAGCGTGTCAACCTCGAGCGTGCCATCCTGGCGCACGTCAGGCTCGGCGGCCACTTTGTGCAGGTGCGGGCGTGCGCAACACCCGCAGCGCAGTCCTGAATGGGTTGTGGACAGGCTCATGTCGACACCACTGCGACCGTCATCCGGCGCGAGTGTGATGGCGACTCCTTGCGGCTGTGGTTCCAGCTGCCGGAGCCCACCACCGAGCGCCCCTCGCTCTTGCCATACCTCATTCCAAAGGGCTATATCGCCATCGACGGCGCGTCCCTTACCTTGACCGAGGTCAACGATTCTGTGCGGACCTTTGGGATCATGCTCATCCAGCACACCCAAGAAAATATCACGCTTGGAAAAAAGGCCGTGGGTGCACGGGTCAACATCGAGGTGGACATGGTGGGCAAGTACGTCGAGAAGAGTGTCATCGCCGCGCTGGGCGGGGGAGGGGAGGATGGGATACGCCGGCTGGTGGAAAGAATAGTGTCGAGACAGAGCTAGTTTGTGTCGTTGCTACATTCTTGGCGAACGCGGCTCTGGTCGTGGTTGACCTCCGCCTTGATGTCTCCAATGGACGTCCGTCCGCGAAAAGTGAGTCCGCCCAGCCGCCCGTTCCCTGCCCCCGTGTCGACCCCTCGATCCAGCTCACCGCGAGGGTCGACCTGGTCCCAGCAAACCACAGACCCTCTCCCAGATCCCGGCCAGCCTCTCCCGCAAAGAACTCCCCCTCGTCCTCGTCCTCCCTCCGTCCCAGAGCCAAGCCGGGTCCTGACAGTCCTCTCTACGCCTTCCAGACCACCAATGGCCCTCCAGCTCGCTCCAGACCGGGCTCCCCCTTCAAGCCCTCCCGAGTGCTGCCGAACGGGTCCGAACCAGGTAGCACACCCATCGCCCGCGTCACGGCCAGACCCACCTCACGCTCTGGGATGAGCCCAGCTCAACCGAGCCCCAACAGCCTTGAACCCCGCCAGCGTGCGCTCACCGCAGCGTCTCCCAAGCTCAGACTTCCGCATCCCGAGGACAGACCACGAAGCGGAAGCGTGATTGCACTGCACCGTGCCCTCTCCGTCTCGGACATCGGCTCATCCGCTTCCCCACCGCTACCGCCACCACCGCCGTCGGTCCAGTCTCCCTTGGTGGACACGGGGCGCACGAATACCCCCCCAGCACTCGCCCCAATCAAGATCAAATCGAAACTCACCGGTCTCGCCAAGTCCGCGTCGACGAGTCCAGGCGACGCGGCCTCCCGATCACTCTCACCACCCTATGCGACCACGCGTCCGATACATGCCCGTGCGAGGTCACCCTCGATAACGTCCAGCTTTTCGCTCAACGATCCATCTCCGCCTGTGTTTTACCCCATCACGACCTCCTCGCCTGCCGCCAACCCCTACCGGTATGCACAGTCGCGTGCACGGTCGCCCGCGCGCTCACACCCGTCCCCGTCTCCTTCGAGCGAACCTCATCCCACAAGAAAACAGATCCTCGTTTCTAAAGCAGATCCTGCCTCGGTCCCCCTGCCCCCACATTCGCCTCCCATGTCTGCCCTCTCGCTCTCGTCGAAATCCTCGGTCTCGAGAGCATCCTTGCCTCCGACCACCGACCAAACGAACGGCAGCCGAGCCGTATCCCACACCAAGCGCGGCAGTCAGTCCACCCCGTTCGTGTCGCAGGCAGAAATAAGAGCCCAGACGAAGCGGGATCGCAGTCGTTCAACGGAGAGGAGTCTTCGCGATCTCGCCCACCGTGGCGAAAGCGACGCCGAGTCGGACGGATCCGAGCGACAACTCAGGGCCGAAGCAAAGACCAACCGCAAGGTTTGTCGCGCAAGTCTTCTTCGTACGAGACGACTGAGCGACGCTTACCGCAGATTGCGGACCTGGAGATCACAAATCGCTCCCTCCTGGCGATCAACGCATCTCTGGAAACGACCAAGAATCGGCAGGCGAAAGAGATCCGGGATTTGCGCCGGAAACTGAGGGAATCGAGGCTCATTCTCCCCCCGCGGACATACAAGGCTGTCGAGTCTGCGTTGGAGGACGAACGTGATAGAAACGAGGACGAGGACGATGGCGATGACGACGACAGCGACATGGAAGAGGCGGGAGACGAAACGTTCCAGCGGGTCAGGAGTCTGATGGACAGCCTCATAGAGTTCGGCAAGAGGGCCCTCGAAACTCGACCAGAAGACTTTCGGGCGAGTTCAGCCACCAAGGTTTTGAATGCCGACGAGCTGCGCTCGTGGCGAGATTTCGGACAACACCCTTTGATGGGAAATAATTATCAAGACGCGGACGACAAGACGATACAAGGGCTGTTACCCCCTTCGCTCGTCGCTACCCCAGGCAGTGATACCTCATCCTCGGCAGAAAGCGACGGGGAACTAGCTTTGGACTCCAAAGGATCTTCAGCATTGCCTCCAATCACCATCACACATTCTTTATGACCAGCATCCTTACTAGCATATTACCATAGACTTTGAGTTTACCCCATTGTGATTGGAATATCTTAGGCTCTTACGCAAGTATCACGAGTATTCTCTTGCCCAACTAAATAAGTCAACGCAACGTCCTGTATCGGGTCTGGAAACTCATAGACAGACATCTATGTTGATGCGTCAATCATCGTTCATCCGTTGCGCCCGCTTAGCGAGCTGTGGTTGTGCTCGTGAGCAATACTAATCGACGGCGATCTCGGGATCCACTCACCGCTGCAGCCAGGTCCATCTGTCCAGACGGTGGAGCCGACTTTGCGACGTTTGCTCTCTGTGCAATTGCGTTGCCAGCAGGGGGTCTAGGGGCCGCAGGAATTGGAGGTTTGCCTGGAGGCTTGACGGTACCAGATTTTGCGGCAACTGGGGGTGGTGCTACTTTGGGCTTTGCGGCAACCGGCGGCGGCGGTCTTGCCCCAAGTGAGCTTGACGGGCGAGAATTCGCGGGCGTAACACCTGTCGACTCGTTCGCTAAACCTGCCGGCTTCTTCCAAGGGGTAGCAGAGCCATTCGGGAGCACAACGCCTGGGAAAACTGCAACGGGTTTAGCAGATGCATCCGCCACCACGGACGACACCGTCACGGCCACCTTGGGCGCAGCGGGTGGAGAAGACACAGCAGGGGCCGACGGTGGAAGTCTGTGAGCTGGTGGCGGAGGCGCAGCAGGTGGTGCTCGCGGCTTCTTGGGCACCGGCTCAAGATAGTTATTGGGAGCCCATCCTTCTTCGCCGTCCTTCCTAACCAACCACCAACCGTTATCGTCCTTCTCCACAACTTCCACGACGTCGTCCTTCTGCAACGACATCTCTCCCTCCTGTCCTTGGAAGGCGAACTTAGCTCGGTACATTTCAACGTCTGGTTCCTCGGGTGGTGGCGGAGCGGTAGTCTTTACTGGCGGTGGCGGGGGTGGAGCAGGAGTGGGCCGTCCGGCAGTAGACACGAGCTTTCCAGGCAATGGCTGAGCAGCAGGCTGAGGTTTAGACAAGTTCCTTGGCTTCTGCAATATGTGTTACAAGGAAAAGTTTTGAGATAACTACGACTCACATTCGACGGGCCGCCAGCACGCAGTAGCTTCCCTTGTGTGATCGGCCTGACGGCGCCCTGCTTTCTCTTGGCACGTGGACGCGACACACTGGTGGGAGGCTCGCCAGATGGAACGTGGACAGCATGGCTCTTATACACATCATCTCTCGGAACCTTCTCGTCTTTGATGAACTGAATTTGTGCCCTCTTATCCTTCTTCTTGGCATATTCAATCCTGCTCTTTGTAAACATGCGGCCAGTCAAATATGAAAACCATGCTCACGTTGGGCCAATAACGAGGTTAATGGAGGCCTGCGTTAGCTGGAGGAGGTTGGCGACAAGCTCGGTCTTGAAGTAACAATGCAGTACGGGATCCCCTTCTTCTGATACATTGCAATGGAAGACCTAGCGAACGTGACGCAAAGTAACGAGACAGGGTGATAAGCAATGGGACATACTCACGAACCAGTCATCTCGTAGGTTCGACATTGAGATACTCTTGATGGTAATGAGAGGTATCTTGCGTTCGAGCGAGGTATATATTTGTCCGTTGTTCTCTGTCGTCACTGCAATGTGCACAGCTTTGCTGGTCTAGCGCCACGTCAATTTGTGTCAGCCGATTAAATCGCACTTTGCGCATACCACGACCAAGAAGCGAGGACTTGGTTTACTAGTCCGCCATAACTTCGAGACTAGTAACTGTGCTTTTGCGCTGAATGTCACTTGGTCGACTATCCAAACCTCAGATATATAATTCGCCAATGAATCTAACGACTGACCTCCAAGCCCACATGCGTTCCGCAATTCTGTACCGAGAGCATTCTTACCATTGATGTCAAGATAATCGCCCATGAATCGCCGATAGCTGAGGAGACTAAAGCGTCGGCGTTCTTTTCTCCCTGCGAGGATTTGGTGCCCATATTCCCTGACTTTGGCGTACTCAATACTCTCCTTGTTGTTTCTCCAGAAACGCTGGATACGTTTGGCACACTCGTTCTTGTACCGCCAGTAATTCCTCCAAGCCCGTTGGATGCGGGCAGCCATGTTATGCCAGTAACGGTCGCGCATCGTTTCCAGCGCAAAGAGCTAAGTTGACCTCAACAAGTACTCTGAAGGCGACGCGGTAGGAACCCACTGTCTCTGGATTCTTGATAAACGCTTTCGTAACACCCATCTGCCATTCGTCCTTGGCAATGCCAGTGTCTTTGAGAATCTGTTCGCACCCAGACTTGACGCCACCTTGCCAGGTATATTCACCAGCGTAAGAGGTCGATGGGGATAGGAGGTAGAATCGCTCGACCATCTTTTCGAAAGTGTTCCTGTAAGCAAAACCTGCCCGACGAACACGGATATTTTCTTGAAGTCCGAGGTACTTGATTTGATGAAGAATTGCCTTGGTATCATATTCGGTTGAGCTGCGATTCTGGTTGGGCTTAATTGTCCGGATATATGACGGTTGCGCTTTCATCAGATTATCAACAAGCGCACCAGCTGAGACCTGGGGAACATCATGTTCTTGTCCCACCACTTAACAATGCAGGGCACTTTACCTTGATCCTGTCGCCAGCCGTTGGGGGCCGTTTCTTGCTGCTCGGATCCGGTCTATCTGGGAATAGCGTCTGCAGGAAATGGTTGCCACTGCCACCTATGAGATCGAAGAGATCTTTGACTAAGGCGTCTTTGTTCTTGTCTGTCATTCCTGAGATATTGTACATCACGTCTCCAGCATAATGCTTCACGAGGAACTGTGCTCCGCGGGCCTCAAAGTGCGGATTAGAAGACAACAGGGCTGTACGTTGTACAAAGCTGTTATCAGCAGCAACAGGGTCGGCGTGGGCAGTAGCACAAGCGTCATTAAGCGCTGCGAAAATGCCTGGGGGTTTGCGTTCCTCGATAAGATCACAGACAACTTTGTTGTTGAAGTAGTTGATAGGTGTCCATTTGATTTGCTCCCTGACATATTCTTCCTGTTCGGTCTTGAGTGTCAACTCGATAAAGATTTGCTGGAGTTTTTCGTTGACGTAGTTGATGCACAGTTGTTCAAATGAGTTGTCCTTTGAACGGGAAATCACATGGCACCTACAACGACAACTATCCGCGGTGATCGACATACCTCAAAGATTTCAAAGCCAAAGATGTCCTACCAAATAGTCGGAGGAATTCTTCAATGAGAACCAAACACAACACACCAAAATGCCGATGACCTGTGTGGTGGCACTCCTCGGTTTCATGGAGATATTAATTCTCGATACTATCCACTCGAATAGATTGTTGTAAATCGCCTTTGCAAGGGCATCTCGGACTGCCGTGGCCTGGGATGGATTTAGGGGAACGTCATAAATTGAACCTCTGCGCCCGCCCCGTTGCGTCTCGACGACCTTGGTGGTAAGAACCTTTTGAACTGTGGCAGAGTCCACCTCCATAAGATAGGCAACGAAATCCGTCACGCTCTGGTCAGCGATACTAGAGTTTCCATCCTCCAATTCCAGAAACTGGACGTTTCCTAGCCAAAGGATAATGGCGAGCATTCGGAATATTTCGGTTTGCTCCTGCTCGCTTAGTCCAATGACTCGCATAGCATTCTGTGGCGACGACAAGACGTCGGTAGCAGGTCGGACGACAAGTATGGGAACGACCCACGAGTGTATCCGAATAGTCTTCGACATCATTTATGCCTTGTACCTCAAGGCAATTACTCATGCTTGTGTATGCATAGGACTCGGGTCCCTCAAGGCCAAACTGTTCTGGATTTCCAGTGAGTGCTGTTCAGACGATTTCGTGATGCATACCTCGTTGTTCACTGGATGCAGCTTTGGTGAACTGGTAAAAGATATGGAAGTTCCGTTCGTTCTCTACCTGACCCACGATACGCCCTTTCTCTAGCAAATAATTAGTTATTTGTGCACCGACAGGTTCTCCATGACTGTTGAACATGATCTCTAGGTATTTTCCCTGAGGGGCGAGATGAGCATAAAGGACGCTGGCTGGTCGGAAGGAACACCGCACATGCCGACTTGAATTATTGTTGCGAAGGGTTTTGGCGCACCCGAAGCTCTCCAATAGGGGGTTAGTAGCTAACACCATGTCTTTGATCTCCTGGATATTATTGTCCTGACCACCGGATACGGCAGCAATGTACTGCATGATACGCTTCGCGGCTTCGGTCTTGCCGGCACCTGATTCGCCCGAAATGATGACGCATTGATTCTCGTGATAGGCATTCATGTTATAATAAGCAGATTCCGCGATTCCGAATACGTGCGGTGGCACCTCTAGTCGGTTCTTGCCTTTGTACTTGTGCAGCGTTTCGTCGGTGTAGATGCCGAGATCTGAGAAAGGAGCGAGACGATGGGCAAGAGGGGAGCGCGGTAAACAGAGCCATACCTCTGAAGGGATTCACGGAGATGAGGACGCCGCCGATGTAGGTGTAGATCTCGCCGTTCGTCCAACGCTTCTGGAGGTTGTCGTTGATGCTTTCGTTGCTGATTGTCGTGAGGAGGGTCATGTCTGACACGCCGACCTGCTTCTTTTTGAAGCCCTCCTTCCAGTCCGCCTGATCGGACATGGTGAGCTGCAGCGAAGCGTGGATGGGGGCCCCGGACGAACCTTTGCAACTTTGGTTGGACCCGTCTTGGGCGTCGCCGCCTTCTTCCCTGCCTTCCTGGATATAGCCTGCAGGGGGGGACGGTCAACATCGGACTGGCGAGGGCGACGTTGGGACCGCGCACCATGGTGGGATGACGGTGGAGACGGCGTACCCCGAAACCGCTGGGGCTGGGGGGTGTTGTCGGGGTCCGGCTGCGGCTGCGGCTGCCAGGTGCACGCCAGCTTGCCGACCTGCATCGAGCCGCCATCATGGTCAAGGCGTCCGACGTCGTCCTCATCCTCGCAAGTACACGCGGCTCGTGCGCTCGTCCACCGCTCATCCTGCACAGGTTGCCATTCTCTTCCCTCCTGCAGCCGCCGCATTCATCACAGGGTGCAGCTGCGACCTGCTCATCAACATCTGCCTGACAATGTGAGCACCTTGGCACTGCTCTCCGCCGACTCCACGCTCATGAACACGTCCAGTCTTGGCTACTTCCCCGGCCACATCGTGAGTCGTGTGGTCAGCTCGGGGGCATGCCACCCTGACGTCCTCCTAGCATGCATTCTGGCTCATCTATAAGAAGATGCAAGCAGAAGAACGTTATGGCCAAGGCGGATTCATATGTGAGCACGCCCCCGTCCCAACTCCCTCCCTGGCCGACAATTTCCTGTAGACACCGGCAGTGGCCAATACCAACCGCTCAACGAACAACCGTACCCTCGTGCCCCCGACTACGGCACCGTTCACCAAGCCTGACGAACTAGGCAATGACTTGTTCGTGTAGCATGCAACTGTATTCATCCGCACCCTGGATGCTCCGCTTGGTATTCTAAACCAACTTTGTGACCTTCATCATGCGCTCGAAATCGGCCAGGTTCACGGATTTGTCCGGCGAGGTGGAGAATGCCTCTAGCATTTCCACCATCTGTGGGCCGTGTGCGTTCAAGATGAGCGGCTGTCGAGTGTAGCACACGCACCTCGTCCGCCTTGAGGTTTTCTTTGAGCAAACCGGCCACACGAGTGATGTCCCTGATCGTGAGTCGCTGCTGGTCCAGCTCGCCGTCTGGAACATGAGGAAAGAATCGACCAAAGTCTTGCCGGCACTGGGCTTTCTGGGACTCGCTCAGCTGCCTTGAGCTCTTCGCCCCCGGCGTGCTCTTTCGACCGACGTTGCGTGCCCTCTCGGACTCTGGCCTTCTGATCGTCTGGCCTCGCTCCTCATCCTCGTCGCCCGAGTCTTCTTCTGGGTCGCAGGACAGGTCTTCTGTCTGATACTCGTCACTGTCCGGGCTGCTGTCGATACCCATCTCAACATCTGCATCCACGTCTTCTCCGTCGCTCCCGCCATCGTGCCCGCCATCGAGCAGCGCAGCACATATCGCTCTCCAATCCCGCCTGTTAACCCCGTCGTTGCATGTATTCTGTGCTCCCCAGCCTGTCGCGGCGTTCTCGAACACCCCCATGAGATCATCGTCAGGACACACGTCCAGGAGGCTTAGAGCGCGGGGGACCTCTGACAAGGGAATGCTGGAGACGACGGTGTTTGCGGAAACGTCCTCGACGATGAACCCGCCCGGTTGAGCTGCTGCGTCTTCTGGGACGAACCCCCCGGGCGAGAGCGCAGAGCCTGTCTGCTGCCATTGCGACACCGTAGAGTCGAAAGCGCCGTCTATGCGACGCCTGAGTCGAGTCGGGAGGGCCACGAACGACGGGTCCTCTTTGCTGTCCGCTGACGACATTACACAAATTCCATAACTAGCTGCCCTCCAGGCCTACGAGCTTCCTCCTGACCTCTTCGGCGGGTCCAAGCACCGCTTGCGCAAACGACCCCAGTTCTCCCCTCAGCAGCCTTTCAATCACGACGAGCAACCCCGCTCCCTTGGCCTCCTCCCCGAGCGCATCCCGATGCGATGAGCTCGCAAGAGTCGACACGAGGTTCTGAATGCAAACAACACCCCGGTGCACAAGCCCCGGGTCGCCGACTGCTACGCCAGAGTCCTCCTCTCCCGAATTCCCTGCACGGGGGTCAATGAGCTGTGCCAGCACAAGAAACGCTCGGTGGCGTTCTCTCTGAAGGGCAAACACCGCCTCGCACGCCATTTGCATGCTCGTCAGTATCGCCAAAGCCCCTGACGCTGCGAGGCGCGTGGGCAAATCTTCTACGTCCGACATGGCAATCAGGACATGAATCTTCGACTTGGAGGGTGTCGCCTGCGATATCTCGTCATTCACCCCAGCGTATCTCTCAAAGACCTGCTCTGACCCCCCGACCAGGTTGCAGATCAGCTCAGTTGCAGCTCTGCGTGTGAGTGTGTGATCCTCCAACATTAAAAGCTCCACCCTGCCAAGGACGTGGGAGGTGTTTGCGATACGGGTCGCAAGAGTCGGGCTATGTGACGCCAGGTTCGTCAAGGCCATCATCGCTTCAAATTGCTGGAGCATGTTTGCGGATGGATGAAGAAGCAACTGTGACAAGGGACGGATTGCATCGAGTACGTTACCCTCGTTGGGGCCGAAAACCTGCATCGGTGATGCGGTGATGGCAAGCTTGGCAAGTGCCTGGATCGCTGGAAGTGCTTCCTGGGGGACTGGATCTCCAGACGATGTCGCAGATCGAATGATGCGCGTCAGCGTCTTAGAACCTCCACCCCTCAAAATCTCCCCCCTGTTTTCCTTGTTCTCTGTAAAACTCAACATTACCTGACCGACCGATGACCGAATTCCTGGGCTATCCAAGCCAGATGCCGTAGCTAGCACGTCCAATGCCCCGCAATCGATAGCGCTACGGCACCGAACCTGGACTTCGCGCTCGGATTCCAAAGGGTCCGGCTTTTCTTCGGCGCGCTGTCCGCCCGTCTTCTGTTTGCTCTCCGCCATTCGTCGCAACCTTGCCATCTGTTGCTGTTCTTGACTTAGCCGTGGCCTGTACCCACAAAGGTTGGCGATGATCACGACGACGCCATAAACGAGTATGGAAACGCTCGTCGGGTCTGCCACGGTCTTGCGTGTCGGAACAAAAGCGAAGAGTCGCTTCAGGACTGCATGCCTCGCCAGATTCTTCTTCACAGACGAATTGATGCTGAGATGTGCCAGCCCTTCCACGACTTCGTGAAGACAAGCACGGATGTCTTTGCTGTTCGTGATCATGTCGCTCAACTGGGCTGCACGGGGAACGTCTTCTTGTACCGTAGTTGTGGTGGTGGTTCCGACTTCAGCTGCCCCATCACCGGAGGATCCATGGGCTAATTTGACAAGCGCGAGAATCGCCGCTGCGCGCAGCACATCGTTGGTGGTCTGAGAGGACTGTGTCCGCAGCCAGGTGGCAGACTCTTCTGAGAGGAGTTGCCGACACGCTTTGTGACTGCTCGCTTGCGCATACAAACGAGCGAGCGATACGGACAAGGACGTGGTCGTTTCGAGCGTCGCGAGGAGCTCGACGAAGCCATCTTCGGTAAAGATCTGTGAAGCTGATTGCCAGTCGACCTGGAAGAGTGCACAGTGGAACGTGACGGGGGCAAGCAAAGCGTCCTCTTGAGACTGCGACAGCTCGCTTGCGATGAGAGGCTGGAATATACGCGACAGAGCGAGCGTCCCTTGGTCTGGCTCGTCCCCGCCAGCCTGACTTTGCTCCGAAGACTTGGATGCCCGAACGCCCTGACAGAACGTGGAAAGGATGAGATACGCTTTCGAGCGCAAAGAAGGCGGTTGAGAGGGAACGAATGCAGCGACGATGCACGACAATTCGTCCGGCAGCAGCGAGGACGGATCCCTGGACTTGACGAGCAGCGCATCCATATCTGTCATGCGTATTCCGAGTCGAGTGCTTGTTCCGCTCTACCTACTCCTGTTGGATATGCACACTGGCGAAAGCACTTCAGCGTCTACCAACCGCGCCGGCAACGGTACAATCGATTCCAAGCATACAATCTTATTCAAGTTGCCAAATGGCGACGTGCGTGGTGTCAAGATCGAGAAGGACTCGTAAGTCGACGTTTTCATCACGTTGGCCGCAATCAGACGCTCCCTCAAGGATCGTGTCGCTAGGAAGAGTGGGCTCGTTCCCCGCCAATGAGCTGATCGGTCAACCATATGGGTTTTCCTATGAAATACATGACAAGAAACTCAAACGTTTGCCTCCTCGTACGATGGACGAAGTTGGTCGGTAGGCTGACGTTCACTGCTCCAGTCACCCTGCTAAATCATCCACTTATAGAGGAAACGGACGCAACGAACGAGTTGATCAATGATGGAGAGTTTGTTCAACCACTGACACTGGAGGAAATCGAGGCACTCAAAAAGTCTGGCGTCCATGCTTCAGTATGGCCATGTTGCGCATCCATGCCCGGTCACTGTGTGCAAACCTGATACCCCAGGAGATCATCAAGGCTCAAATCGAGCAGCACGCGAATTATTCCCTCAAAACGGAGTACAGTAAAGACAAGTACAGAAAGCGCAAGGAGGCCAAGTAAGTGGCTCAATCAGGGTAGCGAGCACAGATAACGACGCATCTCGTAGGTATTCGAAAAGTTTCGAGACAATCGAACCCACAGTATACAACATTTGCGAGTACTGGTTCAAAAAAGATCAGAACAGGATACGAGACATTCGTCCTGATACACTCTCCCAGATGTTGAACTTGGCCAACGTGCGTCCAGGTAGACGCTACATTGTGGTCGACGACGCTTCTGGCTTGTTGGTTTCATCAGTTCTCGATAGAGTAGGGCGTGAGTGTCCTCTGTTACGTTAAATGCAACTCGTCAACTTTTTGTTCCAGGTGAAGGACGAGTCATTTCGATAAACGATGCTGACTCGCCGCCTGCATATCCTGTCCTGGCCCTGATGAATTGTGAGAAGGAGCTTCTGAAATCAGTCTTGTCGTCCTTGAATTGGGCCACGGCTCAACAAGATTACACACCTGGTGAATATCGCATGTCCGTGATTGTCGCAGGTTATCGTTATGCTTGCACAGTACTGGCCCCCCTTGAGCCCGCATCGGGGCGTTTACGCTCAGAGCGCCAGCGCCAGCGCCTCGACAAGCGAAGAACTACCTCGGACAGCTTAATGAACACACGACAAGAACTATTTTCAGGAGAATTCGATGGGCTTCTGGTCGCCAGTGATTACGATCCATTTGAGATCGTGGAAATGCTGTCACCATATCTAGCTGGATCCGCCTCAATCGTTGTCCAGCATATGTTCCTCCAGGTATTCCGCCGTCTCTAGCTCCTACACCCACTCATCGCGACGCAGCCTCTAGCAGACCTGCAAGCAAAGATGCGACTAATTCCTGGTTTCCTTGCACCATCCATTACAGAGTCATGGCTACGTCGTTATCAAGTTTTTCCTGGCCGGACACACCCCATGATGAATGCATCTGGCTCGGGGGGATTCCTCCTCCACGCTATCAAAGTGTACGCCTCTTCAGCCACTCCTCGACCTCTCTTTGGTTGATATAACACTTTACTGTGTTAGGTATAATGTCCCAAATCCGACAACAAAAAAAGACGCCGAGTCACCGTCGAAGCTTCATTCTCCTATGATAGTGGACTCAATGGAGTATGATAATGTTTCGACTAAGGAACAGGGTTGACATCACGGGAGGCAAGTATTCTTCTGACGATCCGACTCCTTAACACGGCACAGGTTGGAGCTCGGGGAAAATAACTGCAATAATCTGCTCGTGTTCTATCAGCCGGCGGGGAGTGTCTGGGCTGATTTCAACACACCTCGTCAACAATAGTGTAGGCGATATGTTGGTTTAGACGCCGATTTTGGAGTACGGCGAATATACGTCGGGCCCCGCGGCGAGCATTGGAACGACCTATCATATTGGCAGCCAAGTCTGGAACGAGTCCTCCCATCAGCTCACGTTTTTAACAGGTCAGTCTAGCCACACCTGGTACTAGGGCCGAGAGTTTGCGATTAGCTTCATCTCGACTATGGAGCTTCTCCTTGGCAGTGCGAGGTTGCAAAGGCCCCCTTAGCTTCCCTCCAGGCCACAAGTTTTCCCGGACCATGGTGAGGATGGAAAGAATGTGGCTCTCTTCAAACAGCGTTTGTATACTTTGCCGTATTTTCCTGAGAAAAAAAGTATGAATACTGTCAACCATGGAAAACTTGATTACTGACTGCTCGATAGTGTCCCCGAAGACCTGTTGGAGAATGATCACAATTGCTTGACGACGAAGCCAATTATTTTTCTTGTGGAGCTCGAAAACAGCAAGCACTAAATCACAGATGGGGGCGGAAAAGCTAGATGTGCTTGTTTCTCCGTCCAGCGGCTTAAGATCTCCTGGCATCTGCATGAGCGTGTCCAGGGAGGTCGCTTTTCCAAATCGTTTCATTGCTTGAGCAACAATTTCTTCGTCGTTGACTGCTGAGCCGACAATTCCAGTGAACTCGGCCACCTGACGGGTGAGACGTTGGATCATCACGTCCAGCATAGAGGGTCCGAAAAACATATCATCGATGCTTTCGGTGACAGATCGATACATTGACTGAACAATATTTCGTCCAGAGAAACTGCCTTGTGCTTTGACAGCGTCATCCTTCACCTCAGATGCGATGAAAGGCGAGTCCCTTGACAGAAACACGCGAAGCTCCGCGCTTTCACAGACCGAAGGAACCGAGATCAAGTTCTGCAAGGGAGTCAGTGTTACCACACGCCTTCGTACATTGTCACACACCTGCAAGTATCTTTCCAACGCTTGTTTCCTCGTGTCAATAAAACTTCCCGAGAGCGAAGTTACAAGGCGCTTGCCAGGAAAGTCAAGGGTACGGACTGAACTGTGTTCTTCACGAAGCTTGTTGTGCATTCGAAGAAATTCGTTGTACCGCCGGGCGACGACCCAACCGGATGCAAAAGTACCGTCTGGAGAAAGTTGTTGTACCTCAACAAGGTATCGGACCACAGACTTTCCTTCCTCTTCAGCAACGGTCGAATTGACAATGGAAACTTTGGTTCGATGCGGCACTAGGCGGTTTGCAGATTCCTGTTGCTCGTACTGGGTCTTCTGAAAGTGTAATTCCCTGAGTTCTTTGGTCATCGAAGCCTTTGCTTTGCGAAGGAGGCGGAGTTCTTGAGTATCTCCAGCTAATTCGGCTTTTTTGATGAGCGTGTCGAGCATCGCCGCGTGAGCCTCCGACTTGACTATTTTCTTGCCAAGGCGAGCAATCTCATAGGAAAGTTGGAGGTCACCAGGACCTGCAAGCTGAAATGATTCCTGTCCGGTGACATGAGCGCTTTCTGTCGCGTCGTCTTCATTCTCTTCGTCAACGTTGGGATCTTCTTCATCTCCAAACATCCCGCGTGGTTTTCGCTCGTCAGAAACCAAAGGGACGAAGGCATGCGCCTCCTCAGCATGGTTTCGCGGTCGACTAGGGTGCTGCTCCGTGGCAATAATATCGGTCAGTGCGGCCTGGATCGCTTCCATACGTTCAGATTCATCCAAAGAGGGTCTCCCGTCATCCGGGTCATTGAAAAGTGGCGCACGTGAAGTATCAGAGGACGTGTCCGGTAAGGGGGCCATAAGGACATCGATATTGCTGCGAGATGTTGCAGGGGGCGAGTAAATCAATGGCGTTTGTATCGAATGAGGACGCTCCGAAACACGATTTGACGAAAAGAGAGATGGGAATGACTCGGAACGAGGAATGTGGCTTTTGGTTCGCGATGACGCCCCGAAAGCCGGCACAGTAGGGGACAGGCTGACGTTAGGGATCCTAGCCTCGGGATTATCGAATGAGGCGTCTTCGATCACTCGAAACCACAATTCTGATTTCTGAAAGTCTTCAAAGTCACCTTCCATTTCTTGCTCCACCTCCCTCTGGGCCAACATGACACTTCGTCGAACCCTCTTATTCTCGTCGGCGCTGGGCGTAACTTCGTTGGTGGCGTAGCTTCGAATGATGTCGATATGCTTTTGCGAAATCGGGGATAGGGAAGGGTGGGGTGGGGTAACGGAGAAATATAGATCATTAATCAAGCGGATATCCTCTCGCAACGTTGTTGAGTTAGAGGGATCTTGAATTGGATCGTCTTCGTCTCCAGAACTGTAATCCACCAATTCCAAAGGATTTTTGAAGCTTTCCACAGTCAACCAAAACTGCACGAGCAGTGAACGATGTCGACGATCCATAAATTCCATGAGGTATGAAAGGGAGGTCGGGTTACCGAGAACGTCTCTGAACGAGACTCGTGACCGTGCATGCGCTTCGGGAGCGGCTGCCGTCTAATTGCGTAGAGGACGTAGGTGGTGAACTCAGGAAGACCAAACGGATGACACTAACCGGATCGTGTTCACCGCCTAGGACAACAATTCGTTGCTCAACCGTGCGCTTAGCAGTATATAGCCTGTCCAAGAATGCCACAACATCCTCGGTCCTCTCTCCGTTTATCCATTCCTCCTTCTCGTGGTTTGCTGCCCAGAAATTAGCTTGTATTCCTAACAAGGAGATCGCAACATGTACCAAGTAACAACCTTGTTCTACGAATTTCACCCATTACGTCGTTTTTGAGACGACGCGCGTCCAGTAGGGAGGAGCAGCGATGGATACTTCGAAGGAAGGACTCGAATTGACGGACATCGGTGCGAATAGTGATGACGTCTCCTCCAGGCGTGGCCGTCGACGTGACACGATGGTGGCGCCGTGGCGATTGGGCTTCCAAGACTTTGCGAACCTTGTGAATCAGCTTTCTGCAAGAGATTGTTAAAAACACGCTACCAGGCGCAAGGAACATACTGCTGGTGAATCGCAGCGCCAGCCTGAGACTAAACTGAGATATCGACTCACAGGAATGACGTTGCACACTCACCACCTGTTCAATCGTACGATTCCAAAAGTCGGGGTCTGTGACCATATCCATGACCGGATAAAGCACAGTACAGGCCACGACTTCTCGAATTACTGTCTTAAGGATCTTGCTTTGAGCTTCGGACTCTGGGAGGATGAAGGGAAGGACCTGGTCCACGATGCCCCTCAAGTGCGTTTCCTCGTTCTGCTTCGTGAAAGTGGACGACAGATTGTCTACGGCTGGATGCAACTTTTCGCCCTTTCCAACATATCGGCTGGCTAACAACATGTCAAGTTCCTCTGACTGGGTGAGATGACGCTCCAGGGCAGCGCCACGGAGAGCGACCTCTGACTGACGGAACTGTTCGATATGAGAGGTGACCTTGGGCAATATATGTTTGACAAGGAGGGATGAGATATCGACGGTTGCTACGCGCTGCAAGAGTTGTTCGAGCGCCGCATGCAGCATCGCCGAAACAGCGGTGGGGAATGAAGGGGAGGACGAGATGTCTTTGTACCAGGACAGAACAAAGTCGCGGACTATGAGAATCATGATATCATTTAAACTGGTGGATACTACGGGCATGCCCGAACATAATGGTGGCAGCACTTGAGGGGACTTGTACGACCATTGAGAGCGGGTAAGGACAGCCTGCCACGCAGCGGGAGTGGAAAAGACGAGTGGACGGGCAGCACGAGAGAGGGGATTTCCGGGAACAGGTGTGTTTGAGTCAAGCCTGAATGCGAGGTAAAAGTGCGCGATGAGAGAGCAGACGGCGACCAGGACGACGAAGAACGGTGCGAAGAGGAGCAGGGCGAGTGGAGAGGAAATGATGCGAATGACCACCGGGACGGACACGGCCAGCACGCCAACGAGGAACACGGTCCTCGTCGTGACCACAGGCCCGCCTTCGTACGGCTGCATGCCAGACTCACGTCGGGGTCATGGCCAGGTCGGTGCAAGCTGTCGCTAATGACCCGCCGACCCGAACAACCGTTCACAACACAAAGTACATAAGCCCCACTGTCGCTCTGTCGCATGCGTCTATTTCTTTCCGTTCTCTGTCGCGCGAGCGACATTGGTGTACGCTAACATGTCCTCCACGCAGGCCCTACCACGCCCTCTTTCGACCGCAGAAGGATTCGTATGTGGTGGCCTTGCCGCCTGTATTGCAGTGAGTCGGCGTTCTGTTGCACCTTCAGACTCGCTCTCATTCCAGCGAGCAGGTTACCATCTCAAATCCTGCAGAAGTCGCAAAGACGCGTCTGCAACTCCAGGGCGAGCTAGCAAAAAGCGGTGGTGAAAAGGTTTATAAAAACGCTCTTGATGTTTTCGCCAAGACGTGGAAACACGAAGGCGTCCGAGGCCTACAACGCGGTCTCGGCCCAGCAGTGAGTGGGCAGTGCTTACCCGTGGTCCCGCCTCACACGCTCCCAGTATGCATACCAGGCAAGCATTTTCAGTCGTGTCTTCTTTAGTCTCTTTGACCCTCTGCTAGATTCTTCTCAACGGGTCACGCTTAGGTATTTATTACCTGCCCGGATCACTCGCAGTGCTAAAATGATTCAGGTTTCTATGAGCCCTTCCGCCGCACGATCAATCGCATCATAGGCAGGCCCGTGACCGATCAAATACCTCTGACATCTGTAGCAGCCGGTGCCGCTAGCGGAGCGGTCGGCGCAGCCCTCGGAAACCCACTGTTCCTCATCAAGGCTCGCATGCAAGTCAGTTCGTCTCGGTTAGTTCCTTCATGCATAAGGTGATTGACCATCACAAAGGCATATTCTCCTACATTACCGGTTGGCGCACAACATCACTATAAGAGTTCCTTTGACGCACTCTCCACGATATTTCGGGCAGAGCGATTCCGAGGTCTCGTCCGTGGGATAGATGCTGCCATCCTTCGGACTGCGATGGGTTCTTCTGTTCAACTGCCGACCTACAATTGGACCAAGAACCAGCTTGTCACGCACGGTATCTTGTCTGCCAATAATATTTGGACATACCTAGCTAGTAGTTCTGTGTCGGGTGTTTGTGTGGTATGTCTACCGCAACGCGCAAACTTTGATCTTGTTCTGACTCCCTGGACAGTGTATCGTAATGCAGCCAGCAGATACCGTGAGTGTGCCGGACTTCTCAGTGCTATTGCTGAAGCTCTGATGTCTATCAGGCTCTCACCCGGGTGTATAATCAACCAACAATACGACTACCTGACGGGCGTTTACAAGGCACATTATACAGTAGTCCTATTGACTGTCTCTGGAAGACGTTCAAGACTGAAGGGGTGTTTGGGTGGTATAAAGGCATGTAGTTTTGTCACTTGATCTCGCTATAACTTACGTTCATTGGCGACAGGTTCAACAGCGCATTTTCTGCGTATTGCCCCCCACACGTGGGTGCTGCCATGGTGGTGCTCACGGCCCTGCTGACTTTTACCCTATGTAGAATCATTACCCTGACTGCAAACGACATCATTCTTAGCCTCTACAAGGAGATCGTAATCAAGCAAGGGTTATTTTAGATGCTGGCTCCCTAGACTTTCCTGACTTAGATGTTACCACCTAGTTGATCGGGTCTAATGGCGTTTGTTCTCATGTTGAGGTGTGAACCTACGTGGCGCTGAGGGTTCGTAGCGCAGTGGTAGTGCGTGTGATTCTAGACATCGGTTCAATCCGGGTCGAGCTCACTCCCTTTTTCTTGTTACCGCCGAAAATGGTTTGGTGCATTGTATACTGTGTCCTTAAATGCGCCCGGGGAACAGGTCGTTCAAGCAGCGTTCAAGATAGTACAAGGTACACCACCACAGGTTAGTTGACCAACTTCCACTTAGAGTTCTTTCTAGTGCTCAGATATACCTCTCCACCCGGGGAACGATCCATCCATGCAGACGCTTGTGTGGGAATCAGATTTGTCACCTAATGCGAGTTGATGCATAAGATCGAGCCACAATTAGATGTCCGTAACTCACAAGATACCGTTGGCCGGGGGCAAAGAGATTTCGAGTGCAGCCCTCGGATATTCCGGGAACATCCCATACAGTGATTTGCGCCGTTCGCCTCGGTGGGTGCTTGCAGGTTCGGGTATCATTGACAACAATCACACAGAAAGTCTTCACGTCGCGTGCTGGGCAGACCGACTGGCGTTGTATCAGCATCCGACCAAGTTTCGAAAAAATTTATACCTCGAGTTCTTGCTCAATCTCCCTCGAAACACCATCTCGTTCCTGAACTACCCTCTCGCGAATGTGTCGAGCAAGCCACCCCGCATCTTCATGACCAATGGTCGATATAATGTTCTTGGCTGCCCCGGGATCTTCTTGCAAGGTATCGTACATATCGTAAATCTTATCGGGTGGGCAGTCTGCCTGACCATCAATAATTAGCACTCGTGTAAGGACGAATGGTCGTACCGTCATGTTTGGGTCTAGAGTTCGAGCCCGCACGTTGCTCAAGGTGCTCCGCGTGGTCGAGCAGCCTATACCTGCATTTTTCATATTCAGACCACAACCTTGAAGCATGTAACTCCCGTTTTGTCTGTGGACGGTGAGAATAGGAGTCAACAGAAGTCCTACTCGACAGACCTTCCATTGTGCACTCAACCTCGACTCCTCTTTTGCATCGTGCGGTCCCTCCCTTTGTTTCCGACCGTTCGAATCCTCGATGAATTCTATGTACGCAATAGGGTACGCCTGTCCGAATGTTAGGTCGCAGCACCTGCCAGTGGAGCCATGCACGCCACACCTTTATTATTGTGAGCGTCATGACAGCCACGTTACCACCGTCCGAAGTCAAGCTGTTCAGCGTCGCAACGAACAGTTCGCGTTGAAACCCGAGCTTTGCATGCCATGGTGCCATATGTGTTGAGTTGCCGGTTAGCAAGAAGACGTTGGAATTGTAGGCTTCCAGAACTTCAGAACCTTCCTTTCGCTCCGCCAAGAGCTACAGGTGATTGGATGGAGCGAACATAAGTATCGATAAGGATGGCCGGACTGACCTTTGCACCCGCTACAGCAATCTTCCTACCTATTTTTATCTTCCCTTTTCTCACACCACGCGCTATCGGAGCATCAATGCGCGCGCGCAGTCGATACCAGCCATCAGTTACTTCGAGTTCAGGATAGGTTTGAACCGGTGTAACAACTTCTTCAGAACCACTGGCGGGCCAGATTATGTCTGAAATGCAGAGCACCATTGGCGATTCAGCGGACGCATCCTTGGTTGTTATCAACCGTAATGGTGGACGGGAGGAACTATTCAGGTCGCGTTCATACCTGGTGAAGCATTTGAACTACGGAGGTCACGTTTTTCAAAGCAGATCGCTGACCTGTACATCAACTGGCGAATAACCTCTGGCCAACACCAACGTTTCTTTGAAGGGTTACTCTCGCTTACAGGATCGAGAGCAACCATGCCGGCCAACTTCCAGAGAACTAGTGGCCAGTGGTTGTCAACCCATGGTTGTTTAGCAAGTGTACAGCCCATTGCATGTAGCTCTTCTAGCACGGCTGAGCGGCCCAAGACGAGAGACGGAGATGAATCGGATGAATCAGGGGAAGAGCGTAAACGGGTAGCAAACGCATAAAAGGGGGCAGTCTGCAGGTTCACTTGGCTGAACTCCTTGAAATTTCTGGCAAGAATCATCAGGACGGACCAGGTGGTCGAGGTGATCAAAAGAACGGACATTCCCATATCCTCGAGTTGTCTGACGGCGTAGGTTTGAGGCCGCAAGCCAGAGGTGGCAAGCGTTCTTCTGACGGAAGGGGGCGCTAGTATACCAATGTCTAATTCCCGGGAGATAGTTGATCTGCAGCTTGTGCTCACTGAGATTAAAGATCCTCTTATCACTGTTCCGCTTGCTTGATGGCAAGAATGGGACCGGAGGATATATGCGGTTCACGAGTGTCCCCGGAGCCGTGGGGGTTGGGGTAAGCTTCAGGTTTTCGAGGGAGGACGGTTTTGATCCCGTGACGGCCTTGAACGGTGTTACAAACTTTGGTCTTGCTGTAGCAGTATCGCGTATAGGGGTAAATCCCAATGGTTTTTGACTCGTGACGTGGTTCGCGATGGAGGAAGGGCGTAGTGGCGATACGGTCGTGATAGTTTGAGGGGCAGAGGAGCGGGGGTCGCATAGAGGCGAACCAGTGCTCGGAGTAGGTGGTTGCCGCTGGGATTTACCAACCAAGGGTGACTTGAAGGGTCTGGGTTGTCGATGTGTGCTCTGCAACAAGCCGTGTGATCTGGTGGATGGTTCTGCATTCGCAAGTCTAAATGAGGAGGCGGGAGTGGGAGTCTCGGGTGGATGCATGGAAGAAAAAGCATTTCTGGCAGAGGAGAACGTTGCCCGGGGAGGCGACGTGACCTTTACTGAGCGAGGGGAACCAGGCACGCTGTGCGTTGGAACTTGGTCGGGGTCTTGCTGCCATTTCCTCATCTTTTCCTCTGCTTCGCGCAGCGCCGCAGCGGAGGGGATGTAGATGGACTTTGCGTTTGCGCCAGCGATGGACGGCCTCTGGAAGGTGGGCATTGCTGTCGTGGCGGCGCTGAAACCGATGAGCGGGCTGGATGAGTCGGGGTTGAACCACGCGGTGAGATCGACGGCTGGCGGCGGCTCGCCCTGCGGCTCTGACTCGAGACGGGACGGCTCGATGGCGGAGGCGCTCGTGAAGGATGGGTGTATGCGCGCTGTTTGCACGCGTGGATCGACACGGAAGGGGTTCTGCTCGTCCTCCACGGGGACCACGCAGGCAGAACGCTGGGAGAGCTGTGCGTCAAGGGCATCGAAGGCGTCGATGTCGTGTTGGCTGAGCGCGGCGACCTGGTCGTCAAAGGTGGGGGAGGAGAGACGCATGCGCTTCCTGGCGGGCGAGCGCGGGGGCGGGGATGGCATTGGGGAGAGCGGATCACATGACCGTAGCGGGTCAAAGAGCCGTCGTCGCGGGCGGGCTGGACGACATGCAAATGTGAACGTCGTTCACAAGTGTGTGACAATCATTCACCGACTCAGCTTCTGTCTTCCCTGCATCCCCCGCCGTCCGCACAGGCACCCCGCCCCCGCCCCGACCACTTCCTCCCCGACGGCTCTCCCCATGAATGGCGCAGACCCCATCGCCGCCCCCCCTCGCACTCCGAAGCCCCCCCCTGCTGGCCCCGCACCCCCCGCACCCCAGAACCCCCTCGTCCAGTCCCCCTCCGCCCGCCCCTCGCCCGTGAACGGCGCTCAGAAACCGAAGAAGAAGAACGATGCACCCGTCGACCCCGCCGCCATGTACGAAAGTCTCAAGAATCGCATCACAGCCCTCGAGGAAGAGGAGGTCCTCGAGGAGGAGGAGGAACGGCGATTCGGTGTGCACACTTCACCCCCTCCCTTCTTCCCCTCATCCTCCTGTAGCCGAAGAGGCCGTCAAGTCCGTCAGAGGCATGGGTGAGAATGCCATCCACGCCAAATACATCGAACTAGTATGTCGCTCACAATGGCCCCACACCACCTTGACGCATGTTCCCGCCGATATAGTTTGCCGAGCTCAAGAGGCTCGAACGGGATCATGCAAAGGAGAAGCAGAAACTGGTCAAAGATAAGGATGCAGGTCCGTCTCGCATCCCCCTGGTGCCATTGCACCCCTCTCATACCGATACCCAAGCCAAGGGCCAGCTAACAAAAGCAAACCAGACAAAAGCAAAAATGGAGAACCTGGCCCGAGAACTGCAGAAGGTGCTCCTATACAGCCCCTCTTTGGAAATCGCTGACCGTGTGTATAGGACAATAAGCGGCTTCGGGTGCGCACCCATCGCGGTGCTGTGGCTGGATATCTGACAACCATCTAGGAAGACAGCAAACGTCTTGCACAGTGTGTTGAAGAAGCTCAGGAGGAGGTACGCGCGACCCTTTCCACCCTGCACAGTTGCTCGACATCCCTTAGATCATGCAAATGAAGAACGACATGGCCAAACGAGTAGACAAGGCAAAAATGCAAGATTTGAAATACCGTGAAATGCCGGACATAGTGGTCAAGGTCGTTTGTCGTTATCGCGCAGAGCTTTTCTTCAAAATATCACGCAAAACCAAGCTTTCCAGACTTTTCAATGCCTGGACAGACAGAATGGAAGGGACAGCTTCGAAAAAGGGCGACGGGAAAGCAGCCACAGGCACCGGGCCCCATCTGAACGGGTCCGCAAAGTCGGAAATAGCCAGCACACATTCTTGGAATTCTTCCAGCACATCATCCATGCAGTTTATATTCTCCCATAATGGACGGACATTGGACGCGGACCATACGCCAGAGGAACAGGGGATGGAGGACGGTGACGAGATTCTTGCCGTAGAACTTATGGACCTCACCGAAGGCCCCGGTCTAGATGGTTGGGTAAGCTGGCACAGAGGGCGCAGTGCGCGAATGTTTATGTAGTGTTTCAGGACGAACTACCTGAACACCGACGCCAGAAATTAAAGAAAAACTGGACAGATGACCCCGTGGAGTAAGCCATAAGCCGATCCTCTTTTCTTACAGCTTTCTTAGCATCTGACTAGAGCTAAACGCTCCCTCGAGGAAATTTTCGACACCGTGTATGTCTTTGCACGTCATCATCGTGGTGCACTTACAGGAGTTCGACAGAGTGCGGGAACGCCTGAAGGAGGTCCTTCGCCAGTACAAGCTTCGAGAGCAACACTTTGAGTGTGTCGTCCGATCGAAAGAACTGGAGGTATTGCTCTCCCGCGCTCGAGCCGCGGAGCAAAAGCAACTTGCAGACGGTGAGAAAAGCCGGGCTGACAGGATCGATGAAGAGGTTGGCTGCCGTATCTTCTTACAATCTGGTTTCTTTAACCAAAGTGCAGGCTCGACGTCTCCGAAAGGAGCTCGAGGACGCGCAGAACAATCAGGCAATGCTTATTGACAAGCTCATCACGTGCTGTAAGGAGGTGAGCATAGCTTCATTCTCTAGCTAGTGCTTGTGTCAAAAGACGACAGCCGAATGCGGAACGGACGCAGCGCCTATTTGCATCACTCCGAGAAGAGCTCGAGAAGCGAGGCAAATCATCGGATGGTAGTGGTGCAGGCAGCTGAATGTACGCGAGCCTCGGGTGCGTGCAATACATCACATGCAAACATCCCGAGTGTGCTACAACATGCGTGGACCGAGATTCGCGAAAACCGATCAAACCAACCAGACGACGGCGACCAAGTTACGAGAGAGCCGCTGCTCTTAACTACACGGAAAAGATATTCCAGAGTCAAAGTAAACGACAATATTTACAACAGGGCATCCAATTCCTCGAGAGTCACAACATAGCCAGACTTGTTAAAGGTCTTACCCTTGACAGATTCCAACCCTTCACCCGCATAAGTGACAAGTGGGGAAAGCTCAATCTCTACGCCCTCCTTCAAGCTAGCGCCAGCATTTTCCAGGAACCTTCGGTGCTGATCCAAAAGATCGCGGCGGCTGGTCTCGGGATTGTCTGACCCACTACCAGGAGCGTTCTTCAAGGGACTAAACTCCTCCTTTCGGGAGACCTCGAAAACAGCAAAACGCTGCGTGAACGGAAACACATCAAAGACAAATAGCTCGAGCTTCATGCCGTTTGGCTTGCTGGGTTTGACGGATTCCCCTGTCTCCAGATCAACGGTTGAGATCTTCTTGCGTGCAATGTGATAGGCAAGCTCATTCTCAAAAGATTCCACTGACAGAAGGAAGGCGGTGGTATAGAAGTGATTGGCGATGTTGCCAGCGTTGAACAGGAGATCGCCGGTCTTTGGATCCCTGAGTTCGGCCTGTTCCGTGGTGATTTCTGAGTACTCTACGACACTGAACTTGTCGCCCCGGCGAGCAACAACGCCGACTGACTCCGTCGGGGACGTTTTTGGCACCACCTTGGCAGCGCAATCGGCCTGTCTAGCTATGCAATAGCCGAGGAAGACAGGATCGGCAACTTTGACAAGACAGTTATCAACACAGTAGGCATGAATGTACTGGATGCCGCGATCGACCAGGTCAGAAAGAACCGTGCGCGACTTGTCGGACGGGGACAAGGGTGCGCGAGTTGCCGCGTAGAGGCCACCGTTACCGTCAGGAGCAACAGCGACCCGAGATGTTGTTTCGAGCATGATTTTACCCTCCGGCGTGAGGCAAGGGAGTGTGCCTGAGAATGAAAAAGATCGGCACATGTGTCAGAGCAAGATCGAGACCCGTTACCTTGTTCAAAGATGATGACATTCTTTGCATCAAGGCCAAAGTGTTTGTTTCTTGCGAAAAATGATTCCGTCTCGCGACGAGTTGGACCGCTGGTCATCACATACCAAGGCAGGGTGACGGAACCCTTGGGGCGCTTGAAGCGTGCCTCTGCAATGGTCTGCAGGCGAGCGATGCGCTCGGCTTGATACTGGAAGAGGGTTTTATGAGAAGGGAGACCGATGTCGTAGCAGCCCTTGGGAGCGGAGCTGCCGAGCCTCGTGCCCTGACCACCAGCCATCAGAAGGACACCAACTTGACCATCGGCAACAGCACGAAGACCGATTTCCCTCCATTCAACTGCTTTGGCAGGGTTGGCAGACACGGACCCAGAGGTCCCTACAGGGAGGGGCACAATGGGATCGGCGACGCGATGGGGATCGGTCGCGCTGCTCTCTGAGGAGGAAGCTTTTTCGTAAATCCTGTTGACCCGCTCGACGTCGATGCCCTCGAGCTGGCGGGTGAGGGCTCCACGCTCCACGTCCGTAAGCTTGGACCAGAACGTGAAGAGATGGTCTTGGCCGGCAGCCTTGTATTTATCGCGGATGTTCTCCACGGCCATCGTGCTGCGCTGGGGGGTATACGAGAGAGATGGGGGGAGGGCAACGAGCGTGAACGTGGTCGATGGCGAGGCATGGCATTTAAATGTGTTGCTGTTCGGTAGCATCCGGCTGGAATACTCCAAACGAACATGATGTCGCAGCGTGTTTCCTCGCACATGCGACCGCTTCGAAGCGGGTCGATCGGTACGTGCGATGCCTCTGGAACTCGCTCAACTTGCCCTAGGTTGACCGAGCCCGCGTGAATACCACGACTGGCGACGCCCGCCTGGTGGGCTACCGCATTTCCATTCACTGGCGGGCAAGTCGCGTAAATCGAGGAGACTGACGCGAACACGCTAAACTCGTACATTCGTGCTCCCCCCGACGAGTTTCCACTGCAGGCACTCGCAGACACATGACCCCAGCAAGATGCACAGAATCTGGCGACTCGCGGAAATGTAGCCTTTGAGAGGGATCATCTTTCCCGCTTTGATCTCTACCGTCCATGTTTATAAATACAGGCACGTCGATTCCCCTTCGTCACCTTGTTCGCCCTTCTCCTCATCTCTCATCCGTTTGATGCAGACACTGCTTGTCCCGGTGCTTGTGGTGCTCTCTCTCACAACATGCGTCTCCTCCATCGCGCCTGGCTTTGCTTACGGGTCTGACAAGGTCCGTGGCGTCAACCTCGGTGGGTGGCTTGTACTCGAGGTGTGTGTGCAATGCTACGCATGTCCTACTTACCGATGTATTCGCTGCAAAGCCATGGATCACTCCGAGCATCTTTGACAACACTGGAAACAATGCCATCGTTGACGAATGGACGTTCTGCCAATATCAGGGCCACGATACCGTGTCGAGTGTTTTACAGAGTCACTGGAATACTTGGATCACTGAGAGCGACTTTGCTGCAATCGCTGCTGCAGGGTACAGGATTCCCTGTCCATCCCCCGAGCAACCGACAACGCTGATCGATCTCCTCATAGATTGAACCACGTGCGCCTCCCAATTGGCTACTGGGCTTTCGAAGTTGGTCCTGGCGAACCCTACATTCAAGGGCAGCTACCCTACCTGCAGAGAGCAGTTCAATGGGCTCAAGATTACGGGTTAAAGATCATTATCGACCTTCATGGCGCCCCAGGGAGCCAAAACGGGTTCGTCATTTCTAGGATCTACGCCACCCATCTCATCCTCTTAGGTATGATAACTCTGGTCATAGAATGCCATTTCCGACTTGGCACTCGAACCAAACTAATATTGATCGGACTGACAAGATCATCAAAACGATTGCCTCCACGTTTGCTGGCCAGTCGGACGTGGTGCCTATTATTGAACCCCTGAACGAGTGAGTTCTCCTCCCCCAAGGCTGCAAGAGATCCCTTCACATGTGTAAAATTTTCGCTAGGCCTGCCGGGTATGATGGCTCTGCTGTCCTCACTGCTGTGAGACAATATTGGTACGATTCCTGGGGAAACATAAGGTAGTTACGACATTTTGGGTCACGCCGTCGCTCACTGGGCTCCACAGATACCCGTACGGTACGAGCCAGGCAAGCAATACTGTCGAGCTCATTCACGACGCATTCCAGCCACTCAGTTATTGGACTGGATTTGAGACCCCGCCAACATATGACGGTGTGGCCATGGATACCCATATCTACCAGGTGTTCACTGACGCTGTGAGTGTATCCGGATATTCTACATCGTGGTGTCTAACGGGAGGCCGTTAGGATAATCAGATGTCTGAGCAACAGCACATTGATGCTGCTTGTCAAACCAGGCTTTCTCTTGCGGGCTTCGATCTTTGGCTTCTGGTAGGCGAATGGTCGCCTGCCATAACTGACTGTGCCAAATATTTGAACGGACGTGGTGTTGGTTCGCGTTACGACGGCTCCTACCCCGGTTCCACGCCGGTCGGAAGTTGTAATGGTCTGACTGGCAGTGGATCCACCTTCAGCTCGAGTTACAAGACGTTCCTTCGACAATTCTGGGAGGCGCAGGTCATTTCGTACGAGAATGCAACTGATGGTTGGTTGCATTGGACATGGAAGACGGAGGATGCCGATGAATGGTCATACCAAGCTGGACTCGCTTATGGATGGATACCCCAGAATCCGACTGTCCACTTGTACCCTTCTATCTGCGGTTAATATATCCTGACGTGTTTTGGAAATCAATGTAATGGCATTTGGTCGATGAATACCATGCGGGGGCAAGTAGGTACGGCAAACTCAAATCAAGCTTCTAGAACCCCGTATTTGCGAAGCGTCGCTTGCCAATCACCAAGTTCCCCTCTACCCATTGTAACTATCGTCGCCTTGTTGCCAGACTGCGGGCTAAATAGGCGATTTGCAACTCGCCTCACACTCTCGGGGGTAACCTCGTCAATTGCGGCTGTCATGTCTGTGACAGGTATCTTACGTCCGTGAACGAGGATCTGAAACAGATCGATCAACAAACTACAAACGCCCTGGTTCTCCTGGCTTACCTGACGACCGAGATCCTCAACTGTCACTGTTCTACTCTCGAGTGCCATCATCAAACTGGATTTGAGCTGATTTTTCGCGCGCTGAAGCTCCGTTTCTGGCACACTCTGGTAGATCAACAGACTGATCTGGTGCACGAGATGCGGAAGGATTTGAGCAGGTGTATTACCCCGCTGTTTGGAGACGCCTGGTACAAAGGAAGCCCACAACCCAAAGAGCGACGAATCGGTGTAAATGTGATGGAAGGATGCACAATGATCTATCTGGGGGAAATGATTGAGGATGTGCGTATATAGTCGGGAATACATGCCCTTCCCAGGGCCACCTATGAAGGATGAGATGCAAGTTATCCGAGGGACGGGGATCATACCTGCTGAGAAGCTGCCTCCACCCCCAAGAAGGACTTGCATTGTGGCGAGTGTGTAGATATCGTCATCATGAATGCCGACACCCTCGAATGCGAGGTAGAGGTGGTCAAAATCCACCGTACTGCTTGGGATATGTTTGACACCACCCACGTAGTGCGAGTGCGGGTTCAGCAGATTGGGTGCGTCCCTCGAAGCAGAGGTTGGGTATAAGTAGGACGATGCCGCACGGGTTAGAGACTTGTATAATGATGGAGACGACGATGACAAGAGATGCGGTAGCGTGGTTTGAACGGTCGGCGAGGATCGTGGAGAGGGAGGGACTGGAGATACGGGGGGTTTGAGCGTCGAAAAGTGCTTGTCGACAAGTTCGACTAATCGCTCGTGCTGCATTCCCGCGCCCGCTACAACCATGCGCTCTGGACGGTACCAGTCTGAGATGCAACCACGGAGAAGGTCGCCGGTGATACAGCCGATGCGTTCATCTGGGCAGACCAAGGGGTTTCCAAGACCTCTTCCGCCGTATGCAACGCCATGGAGCACCTCGGGTAATACCATTTCTGGCTTGCTACTGATCTCTCGAATCTCGTAGAGGGCAGCATCTTTCTGGACGTCCAGTTCCTCTGACAGAAAGGCAGGATTTAAAATGGTGTCAGACATGAGAGAGAGAGCCAAGGGGGATGCCTGATCGAAATGAGAGGACTGGTACATGATAGATTCCCGGGAGGATGAACACATGATTTGACCCCCGAGTTGGTCTATCGCGGAAGCCATGTCGGCCTCGGAGCGAGAGTGCGTGGACTGCAGTTTCGCGTCGGAACAAAAACAACCATGTAGCAACGCAACGCGCACCTTGAAGGCCATTCTGTCTAGGAAATGGCTCGCACCCGACGTCGACGCAAGCTCATAGCGCGAGCCAGCGTCGATGTAAAGCCCAATGGACGAAAAATGGCCGGGAGTGGACTCGGTAGCGACTCTGATTTTGTTTGGAAGCGTGGTTATCTGCAACGGCGGCGAGGACGCCTGAGACAGCTGGCGCCGGTGCAAGCGCACCCTCGCACGGCGGACGGCTGCTGCTCTGTTCATCATCATCATGGGGTGCGGACAAGCTGGTGCTTTCTCACGCCGACACCGTAAAATTACTCTAACTAGCGAACGTCTTCCCCCACGGTCCACTTGGCAAAGTCCAGGACTTCCACTCCGCCCTCCTCCCCCTCTTCCACCATCCCGTGCTCGCGACCCCATTCGCGCAGGGCATCCCCGACGGTGATATGTCCCTCTGCTGCCATGAACGCCTGGTTGTACAACGCCGTGTCGTCCGTCGTGGACTGGATGGACAGTGTCTCAAAACCAGTAATCTGACGGGCAATAGCACGCTCGAGTCGCTCAATGTCCCGCACAAAGACCTCGGATGCAAAATGACATGAAAGCTTGGGAGCTTTCAGTGCAAGCACACCAAGTGAGCCAATGCGGCCACGAGTGCCAGAGGGCCCATGCGCGTACGACGCTAACCGTAACCCGAGGGTCCCACACTTACTTTGGAGGGGATTTTGCACCACGGCAACAGCCCGTCTAAGCGATACATTTTCGCCGACCTTCGCGATAAGACCTTGAATAGAATTGGACACCGTAGAGGACGACTGGCGATCCGGGTTTGTTTGCGAAAGAAGAGGGGCTTCATGGAGGACATGTAACGGACAAGGTTGGATAAGTGCTGGTGAATCAACGTGTTCTGCGAGAAAGGCAGTGGTGTGTGCAATATCAGCAGCAAGCCGAGTGAACAGCTCGTTCCTTGCTACAAAATCGGTTTCGCAGTTCAACTCGACCATAGCTCCCCGGAGTCCGCTACTGCCTGGCACCGACGACGGTCCTCCAGAAGACAGTACGCATATACTGACAAGGCCTTCTCGCACTTGGCGCCCGGCGACCTTGGCGGCTTTTCGTGCACCGGAAACGGCCAAATCCTCCTCTAACCACACCAACGCCGTCTCCAGGTCATTCCCGCTTGCACCGAGTGCTTCCCGAGCTTTGGAGATGGGGACATCCGTCAACTTTCGAAGCTTTGCGACCAGCTGCAACGAGGGCCTGGAAGCAGTAGAATAGAACAGGAAATTTGGTGTGCGACGCGTCAGCAGCGCTTGCCTGAGTTCGTGTCGAGCAGTAGACGGCAGCATAGCAAGAGGACGAAAAGTCTCAAACAAAATTGAGAGATGTAGTACATCACTTGGCTCACGTGACCTGAAAATATCGGAGTGGGCCTGCTACCCGCCTTTAAAATGGACTTTGACTTCAAGGTCCCTTCTGTAGTTCCCCAGGACTTGCTCCTCATCCAAGACCTGATAGGAACCCTTCCTGCACCCGCCACCACAACAAAGCGTGCTCCGGATTCGTCGGACTCTGGCATTTCCAGCTCGGATGATGAAGGGGAAAGTGAAGATGAGGTAGAAGCAGGTCTTGTCCCTCGCGACGAAGATAGTGGAGCGTCGGCGTGAGTATCCAAAAGCGTCCTGTCTAAAGGCATATTAACCCTAATCGTCAGAGCCGCATCAGATTCACCATCGCATTCGGACCCAGAGTCTGATGCCTCTTCCTCCGATTCGGAAGAGGGGCACGACCACCCGGCCCTTCAGCATAGACCTGCGAACGATGTCGAGGACGAAGAGTCAGGCATGACGACAGCAGCCACCTATCTCCAGACCAAAAATGAAATCGTCGATCCAAACATCATAGTTCCCGCGCTTGCCGAAGTTGACCCAAGCGACACACTGGAGAAAGTCGGGGAGATCATGACCATTGTTGGCGATATTGTGATCGTGCGGGGCCTCGCTGTGAATCCCTTAAAATCCCTATCCGAGCGTGCTCTCGATGCCGAGTCCTTGCTTGTGTTCGATGACCGAAAAGTCCTTGGATATGTGAGTTAGTTTGCCTTCTGTATGAATCTATATCGATCCCCAGATGACTGAGCCCAGGTATACGAAACATTTGGTCCAACATCCCAACCACTCTATCAGGTCAAATTTAGCCAACACTACCCGCTGGATACCAACAAAGTTTGGTTGTCCCGTGAAGTGTTTCATGTCCCACGACGCAGTCGCTTTGTGTTTGTAGACCAGCTCAAAAATTCACGCGGTAGCGATGCCAGTAATATCCACGACGAGGAACCTGCAGACGATGAAGTTGAATTTTCTGACGACGAGAAGGAGGTAGCATTCAAGGCTCAACGCAAGAGGAGGTGAGCACAGTTATATGACATAGGGTTCCCTGTAACGCATGTTGTAGGCGTGGACACTCGACGCCGTCTTCCAGACAATCTACGCCGGCACTGTCTCGTCTCCATGCCGACGATGTGGACACATATCATGGTTCCAATCCATACGATGCCCATGGTCCATACGATGATGATTACCACATCATGGGACCCTCGCGACCATCACCCGTACTGTACGACGACCCATATGCTGACGTTCCCACTTCAGATATTCTAGTGCATCCTCTGGGAACGAATGACGGATCCGAAGAGGTGCCTGATTATGGAGGTAGCAGGGACGGACCTGAGATGTCCCGCAGACATATGTTCAGCCGGAGTGCACGAGGAAGTAGAGCTCGGAGTGGTCAGCTTCGGAGTGCGACAAGGCGAGGACATCGTCACAACCCCACTGCATCCCGACGAACGTTCGACTCGGGCACAGACCAACCGTTGGCAGGGGCCTCGCGGGTGGCTGAAAGCGTGACAGAGTATGGTTATTCTGGGGGGGGCATATCATCCCAACCTCTTGTTCAACCGCCTTCGAATGCTTGGCTTTCTCCGGAAACAAATAACATACCAGATTACCGACAGCCTTTCGTCCAGCCGCACATTAACCCCCGATTCGCATCCTTGTTCGGACTTGACTTGCCGTCTGGGACAATGGTTCCGTGGGCTTCCCAGAATGCGCACGGCCACGCGTCTCAGCATTTCGTTGACATGTGGACGATGCACGGTGGTACAGGTTCTGAAGGTGAAGGGGATACATATAGACCGATGTAGACCAGCATCTGCAGTGCCTTGAATTGGACTTAATGGCAAGCGTTTCGCTCTCAGTACCGTCGACATTAACAAACTGGATTGAAACGGCTCACCAGGGAAATTGTTTGCACCAAAATTCCCTGGCCGTGTCAGGCCCAACGGGAAGTATTGCTTGGCAGGGCATGTGGACAACCTGCGCACGGGAAGAAACTAACGTTCAGTTGGAACGCCAATCCTCGTTCCTTGTGTCACTGGATTCAAGCAAGCTGGGCGTGGGGCTGATTCTCATGGAGGGACAAATCTGTGTATGCGTCCGCCAGCTTAAATACCTGAGCCTTGCGGTGGTTCGATATCCTGATCGGAAGGATGCTTCTCATCCTACTAGCTCAGCTTCTTGTGTTATCGCGAGCGGCGACCATTCCACGCTTGCTAAACGATATTAGCACTGGCTGCCCTACATCTGGACCGGTATCTTGTCACACTACAGGTACACCGTCCAACACATGTTGCACCGAATACCCGAGCGTATGCTGTTCTTCATGCCCGAGTACGCCACTGCTGACTTGCCCTAATCTATCGCAGGGCCTGTTGTTGCAGACTCAGGTATTCTCTTGAACCATGTGTTTTCTGTTACTGACCGGCTCTGAAGTTCTGGGACACAGATGTTGCTGGCAGCCCTGCTAACAGCTGGAATATCCACGGTGAGTAACGCGGCGTTCAGTGAAATAGTTAACGTATCGAATCTTTGCATTTGTCAGGATTGTGGAACGACAAGTACGTGGGTCAGCATGAACACACGCACCTTGCACTCATCCATCCGCAGCTGCGACGGCACATATGAGGAGAACTGTGATCCCTCACGTGCCAACTACGATATCGCCCAGGTGTGTAATCCCTGAAGTACTTCCAGGTGGGACACCGACGTGACCTCGTGTCCAGCTTCTCTCGGAACAGGGCGCTACTTCCACGCTGGACTACATGCAACAATACTGGCTGAACGATGATGGCACGAACGAGGAACTTTGGAATGTACGTCATGTGATGTTTCGGACATGTGGAATGAAATTGATAGCAGTCTAGCATGAATGGGCCACGCATGGGACATGCTTTAGGTGGAAGCTACATTATCTCCATCTACATGGATTTTGACCTTTGACGATTCCTGACAGCACGCTTGAGCCTTCTTGCCTCCCAGCAGGCAGTCCCCAGGGAGCCGAGGTAGGTCGTTGATGCTGGAGATTGCCACGGCTGACCTTTCTTCGCAAAGGCTGTGGCATATTGCGAGACAATCGTCAGGCTGTTCCAGACCCTCCCGACGTACACATGGCTCGCAAATGCTGGCATAACGCCTTCTACGTCTCGGACCTACGCGTTGACGGATATTCTTTCTGCACTTCAAACAGGCTCCGGAGGTGTAAGTGTATGTTAATTGCGTGGAGTTTATAGCTGAAGTTGTCCTGACTCAGTACACTCCTGATATTGGCTGCTCGAGCGGTGGCCTAAACACAATTAGTTGGTACTTCAACCTGGAGGGATCAGTCATCGATGGGACGTTTATTCCTATCAGTGAGTGTGGTCGTTTCCCTATTCAAATCGGATGCTGATGGTCACCAGATTCCCCCGACTCATCCACCGGTTCCTGTCCGTCTAGCGGTGTTCAATACCTCCCAAAGTCGGGTTAAGTGGCATGCAACAGTCCGCTTCGTGTTTTATCAGCGGTGGATAAAGAGAATCCTAGCTTACAATGTCAAGGATATTGTTAGTGTTCACGTGGGAGTGGATTCCTCATATATATGGTGCACGTGTGGGTAACAGAATCGACAAGCGCCTTTGCTGCGCCTCTGAAGAATGAGGGAATACCGGTGTCTGCAACTACTACCAACTCCACTCAAGCCCCACGCAGATGTGTGTGATACTCGGCAGGAAAGGCCACTGGCAGGATCGCAGGCTACGTGTTGGTACCAAGGAAAAACCTTGGATCGGATACGCGCTCTCAGTGCTGCAGCGCTCAGCGCTCATGCACATGGCTGGTTCTTCGCCGGAGGGTCTGTGCCAGCGGTCATAATGATGTAGTACTAGTACACCAGTGACAGGGCGGTTGTCAAGCTCGGTCCACAGTTTCCGTTGGATTTCCTCCACGACCAATCTCCCCCCTGCTCTTCTCAGCTCACCCTCGGTTGACCGACGTTCGTCGGCGCTGCAGAAACACAACCCGCAAGCCCTAGAGTCGTCCTTGATGGCAGATGTATCCCATCTAACAATCCCACACCCCCGTCAGAGACGTGTTCTGCCTACGCGTTCGCGTCGTGGCGGTCCGGGGATAGGAAGCTGCGATGTAGACCTCATGATTTTAGACGCGCAAAAACGCCGATGTTCGTGCCCGCTGTCTCCTCCGTCGTCGCACTCATCTTCTTCTTTGAATTATAGTTGATAATGAACCACTCATTCCCGCCGACACACCTTTTCTGTTGACAACGAACGCGGGACTGCTCCAGTCTTCGTCCACATCCGCGAGCTTTGGACTCAACACGTTTGCCAATCAGCGCTACTTTGACCGGTCTGATGTCATAAAGGCCTATCGGGAACAGCTGAACATTCAGACTCCCGAGTTTTCCCTGTTGTCGGAAGATGCAACAGTCGGAGGGCGTTTCAGACCTCGGTCATCGGGAGAGGTGCGCACGTCCAGGTTTTGTGCGACATGTAGTCATTTTCGACCCGTGTCACCAGCAGGATA